>CM046456.1:36012752-36232649 GCA_025506515.1 Flaveria trinervia
TAAGGATCTAGGTGAAGCCACCTATATTTTGGGAATAAAGATCTATAGGGATAGATCAAGGCGGTTGATAGGTTTAAACCAAAGTGCATACATTGAAAAGATCTTGAAGAGGTTCAAGATGGAGAATTCTAAGAAAGGTTTTGGGGCATTCAAAAGGGGACTATATTGAGCTCATCTCAATGCCCCAGCTTAAAGGTTGAACAAGAAAGAATGAATGGAGTCCCATATGCATCTGCTATAGGATCCATCATGTTGCAATGATATGTACTAGGCCGGACGTGTCATGTGCTCTGAGCATGACAAGTAGATATCAGCAGAATCCTGGTAATAGTCATTGGATGGCTGTTAAGAGTATTTTGAAATACCTTAGGAACACTAAGGATATGTTCTTAATATATGGATCTGGTGAGGAGGAGCTCGTTGTAAAGGGTTACACAGATGCGAGTTTCCAAACTGATCGAGATGATTCTCGATCACAGTCGGGATATGTCTTCATTATGAATGGAGGAGCAGTCTCTTGGAAGAGCTCAAAGCAAGATGTAGTGGCACTATCTACAACAGAATCAGAATACATCGCCGCTTCATTGGCAGCTCAAGAAGCTGCGTGGCTTAGGAAGTTCATTGCTGATCTAGGGGTAGTTGCTACCATTCAAGACCCCCTAGAGATCTTTTGTGACAACGAGGGTGCGATTTCTCAAATCAAGGAACCTCGTGCTCATCAAAAGACTCGGCACATTGAACGGAGATTCAACTACATAAGGGATGAAGTTAAAAAGGGAAAAATATGTATTCGCAAAGTTCACACCGATCAAAACATTGCGGATCCATTCACGAAGCTCCTAGATAGGTCAAAACATGAAAGTCATACTTGTGCCTTAGGACTTCGATATTCTAGTGATTGGACTTGATCAAATTTTGTATTTGGATATTGGAACTTATGTCATTTGCCTTATTCTATGGTTATAATTTTCATTAGTCCTTCAATTTTAGCATGTTTAAATCCGTGAATAAGTAAGTTATTCTAAAAGTCTGTGGTCGATCATACTTGTGGGAGCAACTATGAATGTAAGACTACAATGAACTTGGATTGGTTGATATTCATAAGGTATGAATATAGAGCAAGTCGTTGCTACCAAGGTTCATTGATATCTATGGGATTTAGATATTGGACCGACCCGCTCTCAATTATTTTTGCATGGAATCTTTGTGATTAGTCATAAGAGATATTGAGTAAAGGCGAATATCATTGTATCCTCACACCTGAGATGCATATTGGGTCTTGATATTCATCAAGTATTGTACTTTGACTTGGTTCTTTGCTGTTATGAAAGATTGGCAGTACATAAGGCTGAGTTCAGGCATGATATAAGGTGATTGTGAGAGACGTATGTAGTCAAGATGGAATTTGTTCCTCTTATTCGTTGAGAGTTAGATGTCTAAGGCCTGTTAAAGTTAAACCCGCGGAGAATGACAATTCTGTGTCTCTGAGATTTAACATGACATCTGTAACAAAAGGAAAAATGATTAATTCACCTAAATCATATTCAAGTGAGGTACTTGAAAAGGATGATGTTATTGAATGGCACTTAGTCATATACATTAGGGGTAGCAAACCATTGCTAGGCGTTATTTGCTGCTTGCATCAATCTTCTATGAATCTTGTGCAAGTGGGAGATTGAATGATTTGATCTGCCCAAGATACATATTAAATTGATGTGGCTAGTGTGATATGATCCAAGTCGGGTCATACCCAATAACAAGCCAAACAAACACCGATAAATATTTGTTTGTTGATGAGATCAAGCAAATAAATATAAGCACCAACATTGAAACCGGGTTTCCTAAAACATTGCTTTTGAAAACGAACAATATTATATGGATAATTTGTTCCTGAGAGATTGTTTGTTTTATTATTTAAATTAGTTGAATAATATCAAACAAGAGTATGTTAGGTTTTATAAAATTACAAGGGTTTTAATTTTATAAAAATAGAGTGCAAGAGTAAATTTTATAAAACATTTCAAATGGGAGGGAAACCCACCTTGTGGGTCCCCAATCGGCTGCCCCCTTTGGGGTTGAAGGTTTTTGATTTGTTGTTGTTACATGCAACATTGAGAACTCACTCTCTTCTACCAAGACATAACTCTCACACACACACACACACAAGAGCAAGAATCCTCTAAAATCTCTCTCAAAATTTCGAATTTTAGAGCTCTAATATACAAGATTTTCAGCTGTCAAAGAAGTGTTCTAGGCTGCAAAATCAAGTTTGAAGAGGGTTCTACTAGTTGGTGTTGCAAGTCCTAGCAAAGGGGTGTTTTGTACAAGCTTGGGGTATCATCTCTTGAGGACTTCTACATTGAAGTCTTGACCATCTAACATCATCATCTTGTCCTTCACATCCACGGTTCTAAAGGTGTATTGTTGGTGGTTTCGAGTGCAGCCTTCTTGTGGATTTCTTGGTTGAAGATTCAGCCATAAAGTTCATCCTTAGCTCCCTCTTTAACCCGTTTTCTAGCACCTTGAAAGGTTGTCTTCTTAACCTCCTTTGGTTGTTATCTTGTATGCATTTCGTATTTGGATCCATGGTTTGGGTTTAGCTTAACGAATGAGTTTGATAATCTATATATTAACAAGTTTTAAAACTTATTATCCGCTGCGTTTTTCATATATACAACATTATATGAACTTTGATAAACTTGTTAAATCCCTTCAATGGCATCAAGAGCCACTTATACGAATGCATACATGTATATGACACTCTAGTTCATGGTTTTGTGGTGGTAACACCATATGGCCAAGAGATTAGAGGGCTGGATTGGTCCCCTTTTCTGATTTTAAAGATACTATTTTATATGCATGATTAGGATCTTTAAAATTTAGGTAATGGTTGTTTGTTTGTTTGAACCAAACCATTTGTTCTTGTTTATGTTGGCCAAGAATATGGGTTGAAAAGGGGCTGCAATATCGTTTGTTATGTGCATATTTGGATGTGTATATGGATGTTCATAACCTAGCCAATACCTTGTATTTGGATGTGTTTTGTGTTGTGATGTTGTATGATTATTTATTTGGGTTTGTAATCTATTTATTATTTATATTGGTTTGTAGTGATAAGTAGATTAGTTGTATTTCTTTTACTAGTAAAAAAAATGTATTAGGATATATTTTATAAAAGAAGTTCAAGAAGACTATGGTTTTTGGTTTGGGCCATTTTAGGCCCAAATGGGCCTCATAGCCCAAGATTGTTTTTAAGCCCAATAACCAAAGCCCAAAGCATGAAGGCCCAAGAAAGCTAGGAGCTGAAGTTGGTGCCCAAAAGAAAGCCCATAAAGTTCATCCTTAGCTCCCTCTTTAACCCGTTTTCTAGCACCTTGAAAGGTTGTCTTCTTAACCTCCTTTGGTTGTTATCTTGTATGCATTTCGTATTTGGATCCATGGTTTGGGTTTAGCTTAACGAATGAGTTTGATAATCTATATATTAACAAGTTTTAAAACTTATTATCCGCTGCGTTTTTCATATATACAACATTATATGAACTTTGATAAACTTGTTAAATCCCTTCAAATTAACCTCATGACTTTCAACTGTCAGGATACATAGGCTATAACCTTTCCCCTTTGCATCAACACACATCCCAACCCTGAGTAGGAAGCATTTGAATAGACCACCAAATCCTTGCTCCCTTCGGGTAATGACAAAACATGAGCTTGAGTTAACCTCGTCTTTAACACCTCAAATGCCTTCTCCTGATCTTGAACCCATACAAACTTCACATCCTTGTGGGTCAACTTGGTTAGTGGAGAATTGATCTTAGAAAAGTCTAGAATAAATCTTCTATAATAGCCCGCCAAACCCAAGAAACTACGAATCTCGGATGGCATCTTTGGTGACTTCCATTGCATCACCGCCTCCACCTTTGCTGGGTCCACCATAATCCCTTCAGGAATCACCACATGACCTAAAAACTAAACTTCACGCAACCAGAACACGCACTTGGAGAACTTGGCATACAACTTCTGCTTTCTCAATGTCTCCAACACATCTCGAATGTGATCAACATGCTCCTCCTCACTTTTCGAATAAACCAGGATATCATCAATAAACACAATCATTAATTTTTCCAACATCGGCCGACACACCCAATTCATCTAATCCATAAAAGTAGTTGGCATGTTGGTTAAACCAAATGACATAACGAGAAACTTGTAGTGTCCATAACGTGTGCGAAAAGCTGTTTTAGGAATATCCTGCTTCTTCACCTTCAACTAATGGTAACCAGATCGAAAGTCTATCCTCAAGAACCAACTAGCACCTTGGAGTTGATCAAATAGGTCATCAATCCTCGGTAAGGGGTATCGATTCTTCACTGTTAACTTATTCAGCTCACGGTAGTATATACACATCCTCATGCTACCGTCTTTCTTTTTCACGAATAAGACCGAAGCACCCAAGGAGATATACTCGGTCGAATGAACCCCTTATCAAGTAGCTCTTGCATTTTCTCCATTAACTCCTTCATCTCCGTCGGAGCTAACCGATACGATGCCTTAGCAACAGGTTGGGCACCCGGTATCAAGTCAATCTGGAACTCGATCTCGCGGTTAGGTGGCACTCCTGGTAAATCTTCTGGAAACATGTCTGGAAAGTCACACACAATTTGTACATTAGACAGTTGTGGTGTTGGCGCATCTAAATCCTTCACGTAGGCCAAGTAGGCACTACATCCATGCCTCATGCACTTTCCCGCCACCGAGATCGAAATCACTTTCGTGATCATCGTGACTCGATCACCATGAACTGTTACCGAACTCCCTTCAGGCACTGTTATTCGAATCATGTTCTTGCGACACACAATGTTCGCCTCGTGGTCCGCCAACCAATCCATTCCTAGGACTACATCGAACCCGCCTAAGGTCATCACGAATGGTCTAACAGGAAACTTGTGACCTTCTAGTTCTACATTACAACCTTCTATCATCTTAGATATCCTGGTAGACTTACCTATGGGAGTTTTTACATCAAAGGGCGCATCTATACTCCTACTACTAATAGGCAATTTAGCACAAAAAGTAGCAGAGATAAAACTTTTACTAGCACTAGAATCAAATAACACAGAGGCTAAAGTTTGGATTACTAGAAACATACCTGACATAACATCGAGGTCCGTCCTAGCCTCCTCCGACATCATCGTGAATGCTCTGGCACTCACCCTTTGCCCTTCTCCTCCAGACTTCTTCGCTCCGGAACCTTCATCCCTCAGCTTCGTGCAGTCCCTACTCATGTGGCCCTCCCCGCCACAGTTAAAACACCTCCCCGTCTTGCATTCTCTCGCCATATGGCCAGGCTTTCCACACTTGAAGCACACGTTCAATCCCCATCTAACTCTCCGATGTGCTCCTTTCCACACTTGCCACACCTCTTCACCCCCGCACTGGATGTGACCACATGTCAGTCACCCACCCGTGCACCTTTGTTGCTTGGAGTGGCCCCGCCATGACCAACCCGCTTCCCATTCCAATTCTGGTCACCACCACCTTTCTTGCTGACTTCAGCCACCACCACGGTCCTTTCATCATACAACCTCCCCGCCAACTCAACCGCCAATCTAAACGTGCTCGGCCGGGTAGCTATCATGTGCCTACGGATATCCGCCGACAAGCCCTAGATATACGTCTTAATCTTTTATGACAAAGGCGTCACCTGATCCGGCACCAGCCGTGCCATCTCATTAAACTTGGTGGTATACTGTTGATGCATCATGGTCCTCGCCTCTGGTTGCAGGAACTCCCTCTCCACCTTGTCCATCTCTCAGTGAGGATAGAACTCCTCAATTACCAATTTCTTCATCTCTGGCCACCTTATTCTCCCGATAGCCCTGCTACACTCAGCTTGAACAATGTTGTCCCACCAGCACAAATCCGAGTCCACGAACGAGTGGGAAGCGAACTTCACCCTCTGGTATTCCCGACACTCGCTGATATCCAGAAGGCTTCCATCTCCCTCACCCATCGGTGAGCAGCAGTAGCAGTGCCGTTACCATCAAAGGTCGGGGGCTTGCATCTTTGAAATGCCCCGTAGTTACAGCCTTGTGCCACCTCCTGTATAGGCTCTTCTTCTTCCTCCTCATCATCAGAGAGAACTGTCTCAGTCTCTGGTCGCTCCCGGTCTCCCGAGGACCTGTTCCTCTCTCTCCGTTCTCCTTCCCGTACAACTTTTATCACTTCAGTCACCACACACGGTAGGATTGTTTGCATGACCTGATGCACTTTCTCAACAACAGCCACCTTCACTAAGGCTCTTAGGTTAGCACTCTCTTCCCCGGTCTCTGAATGAGGGGTCTCGAGTTCTTCATGAACACTTCTTCAGCTCTAGGCCTTCCTCTCGTGACCCGTGGTTCCGCACCACGTCCACCACGACCTCTATTACACGAAGCCTTTGACGATCTACCACTGGCCATCCCCTAAACACATTATAAGATTCAAACACTAACACGGTCATTCAAGGGAATAGCTCAGTTTATGTCAAGTATAGTAGTTCCCTAATTCCAGTAGGCAGTTGTGATTAGCCACTTACTTTACTCTTTATACCCCAAGCATTTCCTATCCTGACTACATCAGTATCTAAATCTACTAACAACACATAAACCACATAACATGCGCACATAATGCCGGTTATCATTAAGAAAATACGTGATGGCACGCAGTTACTCGGACTGGCATCCCTTCCCTTTCCGTCCCATTTTCAGTTTAAGTTTAGGTTTCCTTTGAAAAATTTACCATCTTCACTTAAACATTGGCCCTGATACAAACTTGTAAGGCCCCGTCCTGGGGACGCTCACAGCTAGTCAATCATCGCACATAAACATATATATACATTAACTTCAATAAAACATTGCAGTGGAAACATTAAAATAACTTTCCATTTCAATATAAATGCTTTTTCAAGTCAATACAACATTTGTTACAAAATATTGTTTGTCCGTATTACAATGCAAAAACATTAAACAAAAGAATGCCATCCAAAAAGGAGCTAAGTAGCCGCCCCGTGCCATCAACAATTACTTGCCAACTAGAAACACATAAAAGTCAACGTTGTTGAGTGAGTTCTATTTTTAAAATAAAACATACTTTACTTTCATTTAAAACCATTCTTTACTTTCGTACATGATCACACATCATACATACACATAGATAATATCATTATTATCTTTATCATTTGTTTATTTACTTTTGTTCATTCATCGTACGTCATTATTATTCACTTTCATACATAACTTTCTTACTTTCTTTCGTACATTAATTAATTTCCGATGATATGTACAGTACCCCGAACATTGTGCACGAAGCTGGTTACCCGGCCTGATGTCTTTCATAGACCTCGAACAATGTGCACGAAGCTGACTCCAGTACCTAGTGAAAGTACACTCATCAATTATTTTTTTCTCTTTCATTCCGGTCAATGCCATATTCTATACCTCGAACATTATGCAGGAAGCTGGTTACTGGGCCTAAGGTCTTTCATAGACCTTAAACATTGTGCACGAAACTAACTCTGGTACCTAGGGCAAGCGGCAAGGATCCCATACATATGGTCAATCACAAGGATTAGACCCTAGTGTACATCCTTCTGGGGTAGCTAACCCGCTCATAGTTGAGCTAACACCCTTCATTGGGTGTGAACCTCCATACATTGCTTGCAAGACTTCTTACTTACATTAATTCAATAAAGCATGTATTCTTTCATTTCATTCCTCTTTTCATTATCTTCCACTTTATGTTACATAGTGCTTTTCATTTCATTCATAAACATTCAACTTAAAGCCATGGAAAATGATCATACATAAACAAGAACATAAACATGATCATACAAACATCATCATACAAAGCACATCATACATACATAACATTCACCATACATACCATCATGCATAAGCATCAATCATACATCATTCTCATATCACATCATATATCACCCATCACATCATCTAAGACTTAAAAAGTCAACTTACATATCCCCCGGGAACCTCCCAAGTCAAAGCCTAACTTTACATTTTCCCAAAATTCAGAAAAATATTCTACGTCTTAGGCGCATGGGTGCATTCAGGCGCATGGCCTTCTGGGCGCATGGCCTTCTGGGCACATGGGGAACACTTAGGCGCATGGGGAACTTCCAGGCGCATGGGCACTATTAGGGCGCATGGGCACTATTAGGGCGCATGGGCACTATTAGGGCGCATGGGCAACACTTAGTCATTCTAGGCAAGTTCTTGGCGCATGGCCACTATCCAGGCACATGAGTGCCTAGGCGCATTGGAATCCTGGGCGCATGAACACTTATTAAATTTCAGCCTATTTCTAGCCGCATGGGTACAGTTTGGGCGCATGAGGTTTTGGGCTTATGGGAACACTTACGCAGTTATTTCGGTTGGGTGCATAGGCCACTATTTAGGCGCATGGGCAGTCTATATCACTCTTAAACATCATAATTCAGTCCCCAATCCTCATCTATCATGTTCCAAGCTTAAATCATACATCCTAACTCTTAGAAACACATTCACAACATCATCACATCACATACATTGCCCAAATCAAAACCCACCCGCAACACATACACACACATAAAGCATACGGGTGAAAACCCATTTTTATAAAAACATTCGCACATGTATTTCGAGTCCCAAAGCAGTTTAAATCAATTAAAAAGGGGGTTCTAGAACTCACCTTAGCAGCCTTTGGTTATGACTTCTTCATAACCCGTTTGCAAATTGATTCAACCGCCTAGAAACCCACAAAAAACACACCCGAACACACATAAACACACATAAGCCTATGACCAAGGCTAATGCCAATTGAAAACATCATAAAACCATGAATTCTTACCTTGAGTTCAACCTTCTACTTTTGTTTTTCTTCAACATCCAAAATTTTCACTTTTTCCCTATAAAACATCCGAATGTTGAGTGTGAAGAGAGGGTGATGGGCGGCCATCACCTTTATTCACCGACTTTTAAAATCATTTGTCCTTTCAACACTTTTAACCCCTTGAGTTTTATTACATTTCTTTCCATTTGTTCACTTTTATTATTTCTTTTCACTTATTTCTTTAAAAAGAATAACCGGTGTTACACAACTTCTGGCCAAAATACTTCGAGAGCACTCCACAACCAACTTCGCATGCTCATGCCTTAAAAATCCACCAAATCAGTCAATATGACAATATTCGATCAACAGAATATTTTATGGACATTAGAGACAAGGAAACTTGGTTTAAATAAGCAAGAAAGTACTCGTTTTCACTGAATATAAATTGAGAATCAAATTACACTCGCGAAATGAACGTAATGAGATGTCAAACAAAGACGCAATGCGTGAACGATGAAAAAAGAAGTCAAATCAAGGTTGTTGACCAAGTAAATAAGATATACTTGTATTTTAATCAAAATTAGCAACTATCAATTGGTGCAGCAAAGTATTCACAATAGCTTAACTAATTACATAGGAATGAACTATTTATACCAAAACACTAAAGAACAATAGTTCTTGCACGGAGAGTTTTTAGCTTTTTGTTACAATGACCAATGCTATAGAGTTTTGATTCTGAACACAATGTATAAAGAAGCAAGAAAGTAATCGTTTTCACCGAATAAGAATCGACACCCAAATTAGACACGTAAACAAGGTAAAAGAAGTCAAATCAAGGTAACACAACCAAGTAAATAAGATTTACTTGTATTCTAATCAAAGTTATGTAACTATGAATTGGTGCATCAAAGTATTAACAAAAGCTTAACTAATTACATTTTGAAATGAACTATTTATACCAAAACACTAAAGAACAATAGTTCTCGCATGGATTATTTTTTCCTTTTCGTAACAACATCCGATACTATAGAGTTTTGGTTCTCAAGGATTCTAAACATACTCGTGAACCAATATAATCAAATCTGATTATAACAATCATTAGAATCACACTAATCATTCACAAATGGAACATAGTATATTTTGTATCAATTGAAACCAAAAGCGAACACCAAACCACCCGTACGAGCCTTGAAATCAATCCACTTCTGCCCAATACCATTCGAGAGCACTCCACAACCAACTTCGCACACTCGTGCCTAAATATCCATCGAATCAATCAAAATAACAATATTGAATCAATAGAATATTTTATTGACTATCCAGGCAATGAAACCAAGTGTAAAGAAGCAAGAAAGTACTCGTTTTCACTGAATAAGAATCAGGAATAAAATTACACGCACGGAATGAAAGTAATGAGACGTTAAATAAAGACGCAATGCGTGAACGATGAAAAAAGAAGTCAAATCAAGGTAACAAGACCAAGTAAATAAGATTTACTTGTATTCTAATCAAACTATGTAACTATGAATTGGTGCATCAAAGAATTCACAAAAGAATAACTAATTACATGGGAAAGGAACTATTTATACCAAAACACTAAATAACAATAGTTTCGCATGGATACATTTTTGCTTTTCGTAACAAGATCTAGTGCTGTAGAGGTTTGATTCTTAAGACTTCCGAACATACTCCTCAACCAATATAATCAAATGATCATTCACAATGGAACATCGTATGTTTTGTATCAATTGAAACTAAAAGCGAACACCAAACCACACGTAGGAGCCTTGAAATCAATCCACTTCTGCCCAAAACACTTCAAGAGCACTCCACAACCAACTTCGCACACTCTTGCGTTAAAAATCCTCCGAATCAATCAAAATGACAATATTGGATCAATAGAATATTTTATTGACCATCGAGGCAAGGAACTAGGTGTATAGAAATAAGAAAGTACTCATTTTCACTGAATAAGAATCGAGAATCAAATTACAAGCGCGGAATGAAAGTACCGAGACATCAAACAAAGACGTAATCCGTGAACGATGAAAAAAGAAGTAAAATCAAGGTAATATGACCAAGTAAATAAGATTACTTATATTCTAATCAAAACTAGTAACTATGAATTGGTGCATCAAAGTATTCACAAAATCTTAACTTATTACATAGGAAAGGAACTATTTATACCAAAACACTAAAGAACTATAGTTCTCGCATGGATAGTTTTTTGCTTTTGATTAAAATGTCCAATGCTATAGAGTTTTGATTCTCAAGGCTTGTGAACACCCTCGTGAACCAATATAATCAAATCTGATTATAACAATCATTCGAATCCCAGTAATCATTCTCAAAAGGAAAAATAGTATGTTTTGTATGAATTGAACCCAAAAGTGAACACGAAACCACACGTACAAGACTTGAAATCTGCCCACTTCAGCCCAAAACACTTCGAGAGCACTCCACAACCAACTTCGCACATTCTTGCCCCACAAATTTACCGAATTACACAAAATGAAAATAGTGGAACTACAAATTACTTTATTGAACTTCTAGGCAAAGCTACTAGGTGTAGAGAAGTCAGAAAGAACTCGTGTTCACTGAATAAGAATCGTGAATTGAATTACACGTGCAGAATGAAAGTAATTAGACATCAAACAATGACACAATGCGTGAACAATGAAAAAGAAGTCAAACCAAGGTAACACAACCAAGTAAATAAGATTTACTTGTATTCTAATCAAAATTCTATAACTATGAATTGGTGTATCAAAGTATAAAGAAAAGCTTAACTAATTACATGGGATATGAACTATTTATTCCAAACCTCTAAAGAACAATAGTTCTCGCATGTATATTTTTTTCCTTTTCGGAACAACATCCAATGCTATAGAGTTTTGATTCTCAAGGATTCTCAACATACTCATGAACCAATATAATCAAATCCTATTATAACAATCATTGGAATCACATTATTCATTCACAAATGGATCATAGTATGCTTTGTATCAATTGAAACCAAAAGCAAACACGA
This sequence comes from Flaveria trinervia, assembly GCA_025506515.1. NCBI lineage: Eukaryota > Viridiplantae > Streptophyta > Magnoliopsida > Asterales > Asteraceae > Flaveria > Flaveria trinervia. The sequence continues at coordinate 36,024,649 of CM046456.1, forward strand.
AACCACACGTATGAGCCTAGAAATCAATCCACTTCTGCTCAAAACACTTCAAGAGCACTCCGCAACCAACTTCACACATTCTTGCTCTGTAAATCCACTAAATCAAACAAAATGACAATATTGGATCAACAAAATTTTTTATTCACCATGGAGGCAAGGAAACCAGGTGTAAAGAAGCAAGAAAGTACTCATTTTCAGTGAATAAGAATCGAGAATCAATTACATGTGCGAAATGAAAGTAACGAGACATCAAACAAAGACACAATGTGTGAACGATCAAAAAGGAAGTAAAATCAAGGTAACATGACCAATTAAATAAGATTTACTAGAATTCTAATCAAAATTAGTAACTATGAATTGGTGTAGCAAAGTATTCACAAAAGCTGAACTAATTTCATAGGAAAGGAACTATTTATACCAAAACACTAAATTATAATAGTTCTCGCATGGATAATTTTTTGTTTTTTGTTACAACGTCCAATGCTATTGAGTTTGATTCTCAAGGCATCAGAACACACTCGTGAACCAATATAATCAAATCTGATTATTACAATTATTGGAATCATAGTATCATTCACAAAGGGATCTTAGTATGTTTTGTAAAAATTGAACCCAAAAGTGAACACCAAACCACATGTATGAGACTTGAAATCAGTCCATAGTGGAACTACATAATATTTTATTGAACTTCTAGGCAAAGAAACTAGGTTTAAAGAAGTAAGAAATCGTGTTCACTGAATAAGAATCGAGAAACAGTTTACACGTGCGGATTGAAGGTAATCAGACGTCAAACAATGATGCAATGCGTGAACAATGAAAAAGAAGTCAAACCAAGGTAACACAACTAAGTAAATAAGATTTACTTGTATTCTAAACAAAATTATGTAACTATGAATTGGTGCATCAAAGTATTAAAAAAGCTTAACTAATTTCATGGGAATTGAACTATTTATACCAAAACACTAAAGAACAGTAGTTCTCGCATGAATACTTTTTTCCATTTCGAAATAACATCCAATGCTATAGAGTTTTGATTCTCAAGGATTCTAAACATACTCGTGAACCAATATAATCAAATTTGATTATAACAATGATTGGAATCACACTAATCATTCACAAATGATACACAATATGTTTTGTATTAACTGAAACAAAAGTGAACACGCAACCACACGTATGAGCCTTGAAATCAATCCACATCTGCCCAAAAATATTCGAGAGTACTCCACAACCAACTTCACACACTCTTGCCTTAAAATTTCATTTAATCAATCATAATGACAATATGAGATTAACAAAATATTTTATTGACTATCGAGGCTTGGAAACTAGGTGTAAAGAAGCAAGAAAGTACTCGTTTTCACTGAATAAGAATCAAGAATGAAATTAAACGCGCGAAATGAAAGTAATGAGACGTCAAAGAAAGATGCAATGCGTGAACGATTAAAAAAGAAGTCAAATCAATGTAACACGACCAAGTAAATAAGATTTACTTGTGTTCTAATCAAAATTGGCAACTATGAATGGTGCATCTAAGTATTCACAAAAGCGTAACTAGTTACATAGGTAAGGAACTATTATACCAAAACACTAAAGAACAGTAGTTCTCGCATGAATACTTTTTTCCATTTCGAAATAACATCCAATGCTATAGAGTTTTGATTCTCAAGGATTCTAAACATACTCGTGAACCAATATAATCAAATTTGATTATAACAATGATTGGAATCACACTAATCATTCACAAATGATACACAATATGTTTTGTATTAACTGAAACAAAAGTGAACACGCAACCACACGTATGAGCCTTGAAATCAATCCACATCTGCCCAAAAATATTCGAGAGTACTCCACAACCAACTTCACACACTCTTGCCTTAAAATTTCATTTAATCAATCATAATGACAATATGAGATTAACAAAATATTTTATTGACTATCGAGGCTTGGAAACTAGGTGTAAAGAAGCAAGAAAGTACTCGTTTTCACTGAATAAGAATCAAGAATGAAATTAAACGCGCGAAATGAAAGTAATGAGACGTCAAAGAAAGATGCAATGCGTGAACGATTAAAAAAGAAGTCAAATCAATGTAACACGACCAAGTAAATAAGATTTACTTGTGTTCTAATCAAAATTGGCAACTATGAATGGTGCATCTAAGTATTCACAAAAGCGTAACTAGTTACATAGGTAAGGAACTATTTATACCAAAACACTGAAGAACAATAGTTCTCGCATGGATAGTTTTTCCTTTTCGTTACAACGTCCAATGCTATAGAGTTTTGATTCTCAAGGCTTCTGAACACACTCGTGAACCAATATAATCAAATCTGATTATAAAATCATTGGAATCACAATAATCATTCACAACTGGAATATAGTATGTTTTCTATGAATTGAACCCAAAAGTGAACACGAAACCATGTACAAGACTTGAAATCAGTCCACTTCAGCCAAAACACTTCGAGAGCACTCCACAACCAACTTTGCACATTCTTGCCCCATAAATCCACCGAATCACACAAAATGACAATTATGGAACTACAGAATACTTTATTGAACTGCTAGGCAAAAAACTAGGTGTAAAGAAGTAAGAAAGTGAAAGTATTGATCTGCCCAAGATTCATATTAAATTGATGTGGCTAGTGTAATATGATCCAAGTTGGGTCATACCCAATAACAAGCCAAACAAACACCAAAAGGTAATTTATTTGTTGATAAGATCACACAAATAAATAATGACACCAATTTAGAAAATTGGATTTTCTAAATTATTGCTTTTGTAGATGAACATCATTATATGGATAATTTGTTCATAGAAGATTATTTGTACATTATTTAATATGGTTAAGCAATGGCAAATAATAGTGTGTGTTAGTGATATAAAATTAAAATGGTTTTAATTTTATAAAACGAGGGAAAACTAAAGGGGGCCATTTTTCGGCCGCCCCTTTGGTCTTGGATGCCCAAATTTTATTAGTTCCAAGACATGCAAGTCTTGGACACTTGAACACTCATTTCATTCTATCACATCCAAGAACACACACAACCAAAGCTCTCTCTCTACTCTCTCCTCTATCTCACGGTTTTGGGCAGAAAAGGAAGTAGATTTTCAGCCCACAAAAGGTGTTTTGCAGCTGGAAATTGGTGTCAAAGATCCTAGCATTCAAGGTGTTTTGTTGATAGGCTTGGGGTATGCTATCTTGAGAACTTCTACCTTGAAGTTTAGCCACAAGAACACATCCTTTTCATCTCTTTAATTTCGGTTCTCTGCAGCTCCAAAGGTTGTGGTTCTTTCATCTTATGTTTCTTTCATTGTATGTATTTTGTATAATGATCCATGGCTTTGGGGTTCACATTAAATGGGTTTAATAATCATCTTATTAACATGTTTTATATCTTATATCCGCTGCATTTTTCATATAAATAAGGTTATATGAACTTTGATAAACTTGTTTTAACCCCAACAAATGGCATCAAGAGCCACTTATACATATGCATACATGTTTCTCATTACTAGCTCACGGTTTTGTGTTGCTTGACACACAAAAATCCGTGAGTTAGGGTCTGATTTTTGCCCCCTTTTTGGTGTTTTAAAGATGCTACTTTATGCATATTAGGATCTTTAAAACTCTAGATTATTATATGATTGTTTATGTGTTCTAAACCCATTTGTTCTTGGTTTATGTTGGCCAAAAACATGGGCCACAAGGGGCTGGAAAATCGATTTCTTATGTATGTTTGCTCATGTTGTTGATTATTCATAACAAAGTCTAGACCATTTGGATTGAATGATTGGTTGTCATGTTATATTCTTTTGGGCATGTAATATTTATTTTATTTCAAGTCTTGTTTTGTAATCTATTCATTCATATGGTTTGTAATAAAAACAGATTAGGAGTCTATCTTTACTAGAAAAATGTATTAGGATACATATTTTGTAAGGATGTTCAAGATCAAGACTTGAAGAAAAGATGGACAAAGAGGATGCTTGAAGATGTGGATTCAAGTGGGAGTTCCTTTTGTCAACCATGTGTCATGTTCTTAACCCTTAGGACAAGACCTTTTGACACACTTGTTTTGGCTAAACAAGTGTGCTCAACTTAGTATACTTTGTTATGCATATTTGGATTATTTGGTTATGCTTGGTTGAATGCTTATGATGTGTTTTGTTTTGGATATTTGGATGTCATTAACAAACCATCAACTAGAACAAACTATTACATGTAATTGGTTCTCAAATCATTAAACTAAATAGAATGGGTCTATAAAAGGAGTTATTGGTTTGCAAAATAAAACGGGTTTTATTTAAAAGAACCAAATGGATACCATATGGTTGAATGCATACAATCATATACTACATGGACTTTTCTAAAACAAGAATTGTGAAATTACAAATCCCTTTTGTGAAACAAGTTAAACACCATCCTTTTACACAACACTTAGGTTACTTGCAAACTCTTAGTGGGATAAAGGTCACCTAACCACTTTGAGGGAACTTGTAACTTGAGGTGATAATGCCATGTTTGTGGGATAAAGGTCACCTAACACTTATGTGGTGAACTCACACGTGTGTGTAAGTAGGGCGACTTGATTTATAAAATATATTGAATGGATCACCTAAAATGTGTTTTATAAAAGGTGTTGATGGGGTAAACATGCCGTTATAAACATAAGATGTTCAAACGATCCCATACCATTAGAAGTTGCAATGGGTTGCAATTGTCATATATGACTACCTTGTTTATTTAAATAATGGGATAAAGGTCACCTAACCAATATTTAAATATAACGTTGGATTCTAAATTATTTTTTTTAATAATAGTCTATGAGACGTAAAGGGTATTAATAATTGAAATATATAATTATATCAACGATTACTAAAATGGAAACTTTGTAAAATCTTGTAGATGGCCGACCACACCAACGCTAATAACGATGTACCAAACCAAAATAACCAATCTCTTAGGGCGATCCTTCAAAGGGATCGTCTAACACCTAACAACTTCATAGATTGGTACCGCAACTTGAGAATTGTTCTCAAACAAGAAAAGCGGGCCTACATTCTTGATGATCCCATCCCCGATGAACCTAACGAGGAGGATGTGGAGGCCTATAATGATTGGGTTAAATATGTGGAAGACTCCGTCCAAGTCTCTTGCTTAATGTTAGCAAGTATGACACCCGAACTCCAAAAGGAGTATGAGCTCCATGGAGCCTATGACATGATCACTCAGTTGCGGGAAACGTTCCAACAACAAGCTAGAGTGGAGCGCTTCGAAACGGTTCAAGCACTTCATGCATGTCGGATGGAAGAATCCCAATCAGTTTCATCTTATGTTCTTAAGATGAAAAGACACATCGACCGCCTTCAAAGGCTAAATTGTCCTGTCTCAAAGGAGTTGGCCACGGATTTGATCCTTAATGGCCTATCTAAAAGGTTTGAGGCATTCGTCATGAATTACAACATGAACGGATGGGACAAGAGCATAAATGAACTTCATTCGATGCTCAAATCAGCTGAGGCGGGAATGGGAAAAAGGGTTTTACCCGTTCTCACCATTAATGAAGGTGGGAGAAAGAAGAGGTCTCTACCCCCTCCTAAGGCAAATGTTGCCAAAGGAAAGGGGCACGTTGGAAGAAAGGGGAAGATCGTTGTTAGGGCGGAACCTCCGAAGCCCAAGGAGAAGAAGCAAAAGGTTGCTGCAAATGACCCATGCTTCAAATGTGGTGAGATAGGGCATTGGATGAGAAATTGTCCAGTCTATCTCAAAGAGTTAAGAGAAAAGAGGGATGCAGGGCAAACCTCAGGTATAATTTACATGATACATGTTGAGCTAAATGTTATTTCTTCTAACACATGGGTATTAGATACCGGATGTGGAACTCACATTTGCAATTTATTGCAGGGGTTCAAAAGAAATGAGCATTATGCAAAAGGGGAAATAAGTCTATTCATGGGCAATGGTGCAAAGGTTCACGTTGAAGCCCGAGGAGACTACATTTTGAAGCTTCCAAGTGGTTTGGAAGTCATTTTATATAATGTGTTGTATGCTCCTAGTTTGACTAGGAACATAATTTCTGTTTCCCGTTTAAGACAATATGATTATGATTTCAAGTTTGTTGACAATGATATTCATGTTTCTTTAAATCATGTATTTTATTTTAAAGCTATACCTTGTAATGGTATTTATGAATTGGTTCATGAAAACATAACATATGATAGCTCCATGTACCAAGCAACCACCAAAAGACTCAATTAGATTTGAATGATACCTACCTTTGGCATTGTCGCCTTGGTCATATAAACAAGAAACGTATACAAACACTTCAAAAGAACGGTCTTTTAAAAACAAATGAATGTGATTCATTTGATGTATGTGAATCTTGTTTACAAGGTAAATTGACTAAGGCACCCTTTAGTGGAACTAACGAAAGGGCAAAAGATTTATTAGGTATCATACATTCGGATGTATGTGGTCCTTTTAAGCCAATGACTAGGAATGGTGAAAGATACTTCATTACCTTTACCGACGATTACAGTCGCTATGGGTATGTGTACTTATTAAGGCACAAAGATGAAGCTTTTGAAATGTTCAAAATCTTCAAGAGTGAAGTAGAAAATCAACTCAACAGGTCAATTAAAATTCTCCGCACCGATAGAGGTGGCGAATACCTAAGTGATGTTTCAAGATCATCTTAGGAGTTGTGGGATTGTCTCACAACTCACTCCACCTGGAACACCACAACATAATGGTGTGTCTGAGAGGAGGAATCGAACCTTATTGGATATGGTTCGATCTATGATGGCTAGAAGCATATTACCTCTATCATTTTGGGGTTTCGCTTTGCTCTCCGCAGCCCGTATTCTGAATATGGCCCCAACCAAAAAGGTGGAAAAGACACCTTTTGAGATATGGCATGGAAGAGTTCCATCCTTATCGTACTTAAGGGTCTGGGGTTGTGAGGTTTATGTTAAGACTCCCACCCCAAACAAATTAGATGTCCGATCCACCAAGTGTATCTTTGTTGGATATCCTAGAGATTCTATGGGATATTATTTCTATGATCCACTAGAACAAAAGGTGTTTGTTGCCAGAAAGGGTGAGTTCTTAGAAATTAAGTTCCTTATGGAAGGAACTAGCAGTAGAACAGTGGATCTTGAGGAGGATCAAGAAACACAGCCCGGTGCACGTTTGGTTGAAACTAGCACTCAACGTGAGGATGTTGAGGATGATCAAGCGGTTGATCGATACACACAAAACGTTCGCAGAAGTGGTAGAACTAGTAATCCACCTGACAGATACGGATTTTTCATGGATGGATGCTATGTGGTGGATTCAGATGAACCAACCACATATCATGATGCAGTGTCCAATTTGGATTGTGACAAATGGCTTGAGGCCATGAACGTTGAGATGCAATCCATGTATGACAATCAAGTTTGGGAACTTGTTGTGCCACCTCTTAATTCCAAAATAGTTGGAAGTAAGTGGGTTTTCAAGAAGAAAACTGATATGTATGGAAACTTGGATACTTACAAAGCTAGACTTGTAGCAAAGGGTTTCACTCAAACTCAAGGGGTTGATTATGATGAAACCTTCTCACCTGTTGCAATGCTTAAGTCTATAAGGATATTATTTGCCATAGCAGCTCATTATGATTATGAGATTTGGCAAATGGATGTCAAAACCGCTTTCCTAAATGGATATCTTAAGGAAGATGTCTATATGGTTCAGCCTGAAGGTTTTGTCGATCCAAAATATCCTAATAAAGTATGCAAGTTAATGAAATCAATCTATGGATTGAAACAAGCATCAAGAAGTTGGAATCACCGTTTTGATGATGAAGTAAAGAAATTTGGCTTCATCAAAAACGCTGATGAGGCTTGCGTGTATAAGAAGGCTAGTGGGAGCACAATAACCTTCCTAGTATTATATGTTGATGACATACTACTGTTTGGAAACGACATTCCAACCATGGAAGGTGTAAAAACCTGGCTTGGAAGTTGTTTTTCCATCAAGGATCTTGGTGAAGCTGCCTATATTCTGGGAATAAAGATCTATAGGGATAGATCAAGACGGCTAATTGGTTTGAATCAAAGTGCATACATTGACAAAATCTTGAAAAGATTCAAGATGGAAAACTCTAAGAAAGGTATTGTACCTATTTAGAGAGGGACAATATTGAGTACAACTCAATGTCCAAGCTCCAAGGAGGAGCAAAATAGAATGAAGGCTATCCCATATGCATCTGCTATAGGATCCATCATGTATGCAATGATATGCACTAGACCAGACGTGTCATGCGCTTTGAGCATGACAAGTAGATACCAGCAAAATCCTGGTGATAGTCATTGCATCGCTGTCAAGAACATTCTAAAGTACCTAAGGAGGACTAAGGACATGTTCTTGATCTACGGATCTGGTGAAGAGGAACTCGTTGTAAAAGGTTACACGGATGCGAGTTTCCAAACCGATCGTGATGATTCACGATCTCAATCGGGGTACATCTTTATTCTGAATGGGGGAGCTATTTCTTGGAAAAGCTCAAAGCAAGAAGTCGTAGCGTTGTCCACTACAGAGTCAGAATACGTCGCCGCTTCAATGGCAGCACAGGAAGCTGCATGGCTGAAGAAATTCATAGCCGATCTAGGGGTAGTCCCTTCCATTCAGGATCCCCTAGAGATCTTTTGTGACAACGAGGGTGCGATTGCTCAAATCAAGGAACCTCGTGCTCATCAAAAGACTCGGCACATTGAACGGAGATTCAACTACATAAGGGATGAAGTTGAAAAGGGAAAGATATGTATTCGCAAAGTTCACACTGATAAAAATGTTGCGGATCCACTCACAAAGCTCCTCGAAAAGGCAAAGCATGAGGGTCATGTTTGTGCCATGGGACTTAGATATTCAAGTGACTAGGTTTGATGTTGTATTTCGAGGGGGTTGTCTAACTATTCGTTTCTGAGGGGTTCCCCTAAATCTTTCCCCTGTGTTATCATTATTCCACTTTCTCTTTTCTCCGGATCTGGGGTTACTTAATGATCCATTTCTTATCATCTCATCTGTCAGACTTCCTGATAAACTTACAGTATCTTGAAAAGTCTTGGGCCTAGCTGATTTTACTAATCCCCTTATTTGTGGCACTAGTCCCCAAATATATCTTCCTATTCTTTTTGATTCTGGGGTCACTAGGTGTGGTATTAACCTCGAGAGTTCATTATACCTGTCGGTATATTCCCGATATGCTGCTCCTTTCATTTCTAAAGCTAGAAACTCAGTTTCTAACTTTTCTATTTCATTATAAGAGCAGTATTTCTCTATAATCAAATTCCTGAATTCCTCCCAACTTAATTTATTCATAACGTGCCTACCTTTGATGGTCATTTCCATCTTCCACCAGGATTGTGCCTCCCCTTTTAATGAGTGTAGAGCAAATAAGGTTCTGTTGTTATTGGCACATTTGCTGATTTCCAGAGTTGACTCCATTTCATCTAACCAGCGTAAAGCCTGTACTGCTCCGCCTTTACCATCAAATTCTCGAGGTCTACATGACATAAAAGCTTTGTAGGAACATCCTCTTCCTATTATAGCTTCCTCTTCTGGTTGTTCCCTCATGGTATCATCCATGGGTATCTCATTACTTGGTGTTGTTGTTCCGAGATTTAGGTTTTGTTGAAGCTGAGTTACTAGTGTGGGTATGGCAGCCTCTAATTGCTGTGCTACTATCCGCGTGATCCTTTCATCTTCATTGGTGTTTGGGTTTATAGGGGTTTCTTCCCCAAGTCTGGTTCTAGGTCGTCCTACTCGCGCCGTTCTTCTTACGGGCTGTGTGTCCTTTCTTGGCGGCATGCTTTTCTATAATTAATTATAGTAAATATTAAGAAGAATTTTAGATTCTTAACAATATTCTAATTAACACATAAACAAGTAATAGCTTAAACACAAAAGATATTTTTCATTTAAGTTCTTATTTAAATATTTCACATCAAAAGTTAGCTTCTAATTTCCCTGCACCTATTTCCATATCCTTGAGAAGATGTTTCCTTTGGGTGCTTTTAGTTCCTTAACATCTTTCTGAATATTCCTGATTTCTTGTTGAATTTTCTTGAGCTGTTTAAGGGTTGGTTGAGTGACTGTATTTTGATCTTCATCCACCCTTTGTCTCTTAGCTTTACTTCCTTCGTTCCTGAGGGAGTTAGTTTCTTGTATCTCCTTGCCTTCGTATTGCTTGGTTTTAAGTTTGTTTCCGGATCGTACCCTTTTCCTAGGAGTTTTAATGGTATATCCTCCTACCATTACAGGTGCACGACGGACATAAAATTTAGGTTCAGGATTATCTTCTTCTTTGGTTGGAAAAGTTTCTAGAACTTGCTAAGGTTTAGGTTCAGGCGTATGTCCTTTGTGATCATTATAATCCAAGTATTCGGATGAGTCAGTATCACAAAATCTGTTATTGGTACTCATGGCTGCAAAACAAATCCTTTCATGGTTTGAACCCAATAGTTAGTTACTTATTTCTATACATATTATAAATTCTCTGCATGGAACATGCTTTAATATACATGGAATCGTAACACGCAAAATCATATAAACACATATTTATACAGATATGAGCTTATGGTTATAGTCTAGGTATTTTATGGTACCTAATTCTCTATAACCAATGGCTCTGATACCAACCTGTCACATCCCGGCGGAAGCGTGAAATTCATAGGGAGTGACTTGATTGCTCAGAACTCATTATCATATACTAATTGACAGATAACACATAATCATACATATTTCATAACATAATATTAAGGTTAGGATTACATAAAATCATAATAGTCAAAATTTGAAATTACATAACCCTATTACATCATAAAGTTTTAACAGCTACATCTTCAGAGACGATGGAAGTGAGCATCCACCGATACACTGAAGTCATACAGGTTTACAGTTAGGTTCACACAAACTTTTCCTACAACTTCACCCCAGCCATTAAAAACATCAAAGGAGAACGTTAGGTTGTTAGTCATGATGAATTCCTGAAAAAGCATACCAAAAATAGTCAACACAAAGTTGGTGAGCTTCACAAGTTTATTAAACAGATAATATTGATGCATTATATATACAACCAAACCTTACATAGCAATCAGATCATTCATATTTGTCATAGCATATTCTCATAAATCAGATAACATAGCATTATAACACTCATTCTGTTAATGCAGGAGATATCCCCTAAGTAGCGCTACCAATGTTATCTAACGGTTCCACATCCGAATTAATGGTTGTAACATAAATTTCAGTAATAATGCACCGATTCATAAATTAGTATGCTTTTCCCCCAAAATTTTATAAAAGCAAAATGGGCCATGAAACTCACCTTTACTCCAAATGGTACCTATAAACAAAAGAATTTTATAGTTTAGAAAACATAACTATTTTCTTCAAAATTTTCAGTACCTAATTAATTTTGAAATTTTTATAACAAATAGGTTTAATATTCTAGAATATCACATTAATTTCTTGTTTCCAAGAAATTTACAGATTATTTTCTATAATCGTTATAAGTTCATCGTAAATTGCCAAAAATAGTTTCTGTAGTCCATAAATTCCCAAAATTTTACGGAAGGTTCATCATAGGAATTAGAACTTCTTATAAATTTATCAAAGTCTAACACATAACAGATTAGTTTCTGTAATTTTTACAATAATCCCAATTCTTCACAAAAATAGCTATATAGCTCCAAAAATTATTAAATTTATACATTCTGCAGGTTTGGATTTATCAATTTATTCATGATTTTCTCAGATTTTATTATGCTATTTAAGTATTTATTTTGATTTTTCTACTGCAGAACATGTAAAAATTCATATTTCAGATAATACTTTGAGTTAGATCACGAGATTTTTCCAGTGGATTCTATAATTCTTAGTGATCAGTATATAATATTTCCATATATTTACTAGGATCGGTTTTTCCGATATAATTTTTCCTTTTAAATACTTAAATAATTTATATAAATTAATTTACTTATGGGAATAGCACCAAAATTTACAGAATTATATTTCCCAATATTCTTAACATATTTTCAATGTTTGTTCCCACAATCATAGTCGTTAATATGCAGAACTGATTTTAACAATTTATAACTAGGTTTTTAACCCTTTTGATAATTTCTTGTTATAAATTTGATTTTTAAGTGTTGTTTTACTTATTTCAAATTTTTTAAAAGCTTCCCTTTTGTTCTGAAAAATAGGTTTGATTGTGTGTATGTTTTTGTGAGAACTTTATTTTAACCAAAAAGGGTTAATCACATGTGCTTTTATTTAACACATGTCTAGTTGCCATAATCTTAATTAAGCAAGGTTTTAGGAGTTAGAACCTTGATTTTGACAGAAGGAAAGTGTGAGGAGATGATGAGGATGGTCTCTCCTTGCTTAGTTTTGGTGTTCTTGACAATCTTTCGAGAGGTAGTGCTTTCGCGATGCTTGAATGTTGCTGCCTAGTAACCGAGAGTTAGGTAGGAAATGGTGATAACAAATGATTGTTATGGTGTTATCCAAGAGTGTGAGGTGTAAAGGATGGAGATGATCGTGGTTTACGGTTATGGTGGTGATGTGCGAAAGTTTTGTGTGTTTCCATGATCCCTTCGGCCGAGCTTCTTCAAATAGTGGAGTTAGCCATCATTAGGTCTAGTTTTAGGGTGTGATGTGGATGTTATAGGCTAGGTGAGTCGGTCCTTAGGGTGCTAGGTGGCGGTTTGTAGCTTAGCTTAGTAGTAAGGTAAGTGTAGGTGTCAAGCAAAGATGGTGTTGAGTCATAGGTTTTTAATGAGTGTTTAAGATGTTAATTAGGTGTTTTAAGGGTGCTTAATGAGCCGGTTCTTAGTCTTAGATAATACTTTGGTTTGGGGTTTAAGTGTAGAAGATTTGTTTAGGTTTGTTTTGATGTTAAGTTCTCTTGATATTATTTGTGTTTATGGTGTTTGGTTGGGTTGTGTTTTGGTTTGTTTTGATGTTGTTTGGTTGATGTATCTTGATCATATATGGTTTTATATCAAAGAATTATACTTTTGAATACATGCACACGTAAATTATACATGCATGCAACCATGCATACGTGCAACCCTCGTATTTATACAACATATATAATATACATGTGTATATGTTTCTTAGCAAAGAGGGTACATGCACACGTAAAAGGGTATGCATGCGACTATGATACGTATACATGCATAAATATAAGTGAATAATATACTTATGTAAACAAAATGAAAGCATGCATACATTTATGCATATATATATTAACTTAGGTGTGGCTCAATTATTTGAATGAACTTAGTGTATAAAATTTCTTAATCTAGGGTTGTCACACACTCTTGCCCCAAAAATCCACTGAATCAATCAAAATGACAATAATGGATAAACATACTATTTTATTGATTATTGAGGCAAGGAAACCAAGTGTAAAGAAGCAAGAAAGTACTTGTTTTCACTGAGTAAGAATCGAGAATCAAATTACACGCATGGAATGAAAGTATTGAGATGTCAAACAAAGACGGAATGTGTGAACGATGAAAAAGAAGTCAAATGAAGATAACACAACCAAGTAAATAAGATTTACTTGTATTCTAATCATAGTTATACAACTATGAATTGCTGCATCAAAGTATTAACAAAAGCTTAACTAATTACATAGGAAAGGAACAATTTATATGAAAACACTAAAGAACGATATTTCTCGCAATTTTAGTTTTTTTGTTTTTTGTTACAACGTTCAATGCTATAGAGTTTTTATTCTCAAGGCTTCTGATCGCACAAGTGAACCAATATAATCAAATTTGATTATAAAAATCAGTTGAATCACTCTAATCATTCACAAATGGAACATAATATGTTTTATATCAATTTAAACCAAAAGAGAACATGCAACCACAAGTACGAGCCTTAAAATCAATCCACATCTGCTCAAAACACTTCGAGAGCACTCCACAATCAACTTCATACACTCTTGCCTCAAAAATCCACTGAATCAATCAAAATGACAATAATAGATCAATAGAATTTTTTATTGACCATTTAGGCAAGGAAACTAGGTGTAAAGAAGCAAAAAAGTATTCATTTTCACTGAATAAGATACGAGAATCAAATTACAAGAAGTCGTGTGTTGAAAAATGACGTAGACCGATTGAATTCCAGGTGGGAGACCGGAAGAGAGATGAGATAGTATTGCCCACAATTGTTTAAGGAATAACAGGTTTCAGGGATGAAACCTATTTAAAGGGGTGGACTTGTAATGCCCGGTTATTTTGTTTTTAGCCAAGAAAGAATAAAAAGAAAGAACATAAATAAGGTCCAAGTTAGGGGACCAATCTTGCCAAAAGAAGAAAAAAACAAGTTAGATGAGTGGATAAAAGGGAATGGCAGCCGTTCCCCTCTCCCAGTCACCACTCATTTGGTTCTAAGGGAGGAAGAAGGGAGAAAAGGGCAAAAACAAGGGTCTCTTGAAAAATCAAGTGCAAAATTCGAAGGCAAACAAGTTTGTAAGAGGCTATACCTAAAGAGGCTATCAAGTTGAGTTCTAGGACCCCTCTTTTACACGTTTTTGAATGATTTTAGGGCTGGAACACATCTAAAAAAAAGTTTTTATGAAGTATTGGTGTTAACCCGAATGTATGCGTATGTGTATGTGTTTGATCCAGGTGGGGCTTGATTTCGGGCTTGGTTGTGCTTGAATGGTGTCGTGGTATGCATTCCTGAGGTTTAGAATGGTTGGTTTGAGCTTAGAAGAGGTTTGGGAGAGCTTGGAGGTTGAAAATGGCAGATTGGGTTCGGGATGAACTGCATTCTTCATCAGCTAGGGCTAGGCGACCGAATGGAGGCCATACGCATGAAAGGAGTGCGACTGAGGTTCATTCGCATGCAAGGAGTGTGACTGAGGTTCATTCGAATAAGAGCCATGAAACTGAAAGAAATGCGGATGAGAGCCATGTGACTAAAAGAAATACGGATGAGGGCCATGCGACTGAAGGAAATGCGGATGAAGGTCATGCGATTGGAGGTCATGCGACTCGAGTCCGTACGCTTGTGAGTCGTGCGATTGAGGTCCATTCGCCTGCAAGGAGTGCAACTGGAGGCCATTCATATGAAGGTCATGCGGCTGAGGTCCATGCGCCCGAATACTATGTGATTGAGGTTCATGCGCCTAAGTGTTCTCATATGTATGGAAGATCATGCGACCGAATAGGGTCCATACGCCCGAATGACCATAGTTTATTGTCTGACTTTCGGGAAAGTGCAGACGTAGGCTCGGACCTTTGATGTATGATTATGATGTGATGCGCGTGATTTATGGGATGTATGATGTTGTATGTTTATGCATGATGTATGATGTGTATGATGATGTTCCTTATTATTATGTATGATTGTCTTCCCGTGGCTTGCGATGAACGTTAATGAATGTAATGAAGTATTATATAACGTAAAGTGGAAGATAATGAAAAGAGGAACACGATGAATGAATGCATGTATGATGAATGAATGAGAGTAAGAATGGCTTGCAAGAGAAAGAAAGGAGGTTCATGACTCATTGGGAGTTGTTAGCTCAACTGTGTGTGTATTTACAGCGTGCCATCTTGGCTAACTCGTAAGGGACCATAGACACAGTAAGAGTTTAGTCTTGGTGACTGCTCCGATACGTACGATATGGTATTCACTGTGTCTTATGTAGTGTGCGATTTTGCCTAACCCATGAGATGGCGTGCGATTTTGGCTAAACCCCTAAGAGTTCACACACACAGGGGGAGTCCGTCTTAGTGACCACTAAATTGGTGCGATTTGTGCGATATGTACGATGGGTACGAAGATATGAAAGTGCGAAATATGCAAGACGTGCGATATGTGTGAAATGAATGAACGTAAGAAAAGATGTTATGAACGAATGAAACGAATGATTAAGTAACATGCAATAATGAATGAAAGAATGTAACGAACATAATGGAAGATTATGATTATATTATCTGTGTATGTATGGTGTATGATGACGTACGAAATTAACGGACGCTTTTAATGGAAGTAAAGTATGTTTTATTTTAAAACTAGAACTCAATTAGCAATGCTAACTTTGATGTGTTTCTAGTTGGCAAGTAAAGTTGCTGAGGATGGCACGGGGCGGCTACATAGCTCTTTTGGATGGCATCCATTGTTATAATGATTTTGTGATAAAATGCAACATGTATTTGTAAATTTATAATGATGTATTGTTTTGCAAAAGCTTTTATACTCAAATGGAATGTTTTGTTTAAATGTTTCTGCTGCAACGTTTTTATGTAATATGATGAAATTATATGTTTTATGTGCGATGATCGACCAGTTGTAAGTGTCCCAGGAACAGGGCCTTACACAAGCCCTGGATGTACCTCTTGATCTTTCGTGACAAAGGCATCACTAGATCCGGCACTAGCCATACCATCTCGTTAAACGTCATGGTGTATTGCTGATGTGTCATTGTTCCCGCCTCCAGCTATAGGAACTCCTTTCCACCTTATCCATCTCTTTATGAGGACATTACTCCTTAATCACTAGCATCTTCAATTCAAACCACCTCATTCTTCCAATAGCTCGGCTACCCTCAGCTTCGACAATGTTGCCCCACTAGCACAAAGCTGAGTCCACAAATGAATAGGTAGTGAACTTCACCTTCTGGTCTTCCCGGCTATCGCTAATGTCGAGTACCGCCTCCATCTCTCTCACCCATTGGTGAGCAGCAGCAGTAATACCCTTACCATCAAAGGTAGGGGCTTGGACCTTTAAAATGCCTTGTAGTTACAGCCTCGTGTCGTCTACTTCAAAGGCTCTTCCTCCTCCTCCTCATGATTAAAGAGAACCGTCTCAGTCTCCCATTGCTCCCGTCCTCCCGAGGACCAGTTCCTCTCCTTTCTTTTTCTTTGTCGCACCGCCTTTATCACCTCTGTCACTATACACGGTAAGATTGTCTGCATGACCTAATGCACCTCTTCAATAACAGCCTCCTTCACTTTGGCTCTTAGGTTAGCACTCTCGTCCCGGCCTCTAGACGAGGGGTCTTGGGTTCTTCATGAACCCCCTCTTCGGCTCTAGGCTTTCGTCTCATGACCCATGGTTTAGCACCGCGTCCACCACGACCTCCATCGTGTGAAGCCTTTGACGATCTACCACCAGCCATCCTCTAAACACACTATAAGATTCAAACACTAACACTGTCATTCAAGGGAATAGCTTAGTTTATGTCAAGTATAGTAAGTCCCTAATTACAGTGGCGAATTGTGATTAGCCACTTATTTTACTCTTTGTCAAGACCGTGTACGTACGGAATACTAACAGATTCTGTGTTTATACCAAATGAAATAGTGCGTAATCCTATTTTATTGGCGATCCAATCAGTGAGAACAATTACCTGATCGATATATGATTGAAACTAAACGTTATGAAACTATAAAGATCAATCAGGAATGATCTATGAAGTTGGACATGCTTCCTTGGATGTTTTGGATGGCTAGGGTTCGTAAGTGTTTTGAATTCTCTCTCTGTGGTTTTGTTTTTCCACGAATTAAGTGGTATTTATAGGTTAGGGGCTTTTATTTGTATGACTGAACCATGTTCACTCGTGCGACAGAATCATGCGATTGATCCATACGCACGACTGAAGGTTCAGTCGTGTGACTGAGTCAATCTTATGTCTCAATCGTGCGACTGATCAGTCTCCTAGTTCAGTCGTGCGATTGGTCCATAAGCATGATGTATTCATGCGTATGGTCCATATGTATGGGCCATTAGAATGAATACTCATCCGTCTATGTTGAATACATTACTCAATCATTATTGACTTAGAGTTATGTACAACAACCTCAAACCTATATAGTAAGTTTATTATATGTTAAGACAATAATAATATGAATAATAAACTTTATAAACATCAACCACAAAGTATATTTCATTGAACCCATCCATTACATAAGCGTAAGACATGAAAGACATTTACATTAAGCTCATAAACTAGGAACATATGCATCTACAAACTCCACCTTGGTCCTAGTTTCCTCTATTGTCTAACACTCTTCATATGTTCTTGGAACTTCTTGTACTTCTCCTGTTTAGTAACTCCTGCATGTATTTCAAATGTAAAGCAAAGTCTTATCATGTGTTGAAACTAGAGAGCTTGTACGATGTCCTGCATGTCATAGAACAGTGGCCACTTGTATAAAGTATACACATCTTTAGCAAACAAGTTGGTTAACCACATTGGGTCAAATACCCTGATAGTCTCTATCTTTTCATCTTTGTTTAGAACTATGACCGCTTCTCCTCTCCTCGAATCGTAATACCACCATTTGAAGTGTGGAGTGAAGTCCTGAGGCATTTCCCGTAAGGGAATCTTTGACATTGTCTGCGGGGAACTCCACTTCAGCACTACTTGCTGTTCAATTCTTTATGCCCAAGACACATAGAACATTGATGTGGTTAGTACGTCATGATCCAAGTCGGGTCATACTCAATAACAAGCTAAGCAAACACCAAATAATATTTAATTGAAGATATGATCATACAATTAAATATATACACACCAATTAGAAAATGGGTTTTCTAAATAAGTTGCATATGAGATTGAACAATTATGTGGATATTTTGTTTAATAGATGTTGTTTGTAATGTTATTTAAGTTACTTAAATAACATCAAATAATAAGAGAGTGTGTATGTGTTATTCAATTAAAAGGTTAATTACATGAATAACCTATATGAATGACTTGTTAATGTGTATCATCTTGTTTTAAGTTTTGGGGGGAAAAACCATTGCAAAATGGGTATTTCAGCCGCCTACTTTCAAGTGGGGTTGCTTGCTTTTCCCTAGTGTCTTGGAACAAACACAATACACAAGTCATTCACTCCACTCCTCTCTCTCTCTTACATGCAAAACTCAAGAAAAAGGGTTTTCTCTCTTCTTGTTCAAAAACTTGCGGCTGAAAGAGTATATAGCAGCTCTTCATTGGTTTTTGGGTGTTAAAATCCTAGCAAGAAGGTGTTTGTCATATAGCTTGGGCTTTGCAAGCTTGAGAGGACCTCCTTTGGTGCCTTTAGTCGTTTCTTGGAGCTCAACCTCTTCAATCTCTTCCTTATGGTTGTCCATATTATTTGTTTGTGTTAACATAGCTAGCTTTTATTCACATATAAAGATCCTATGTTTATGGGTTTGTTTATAACTTTGTAATATCAAGGTGAAACCCAATTTTTCAGTTGATTAACTAAGTTATAATGCTTGCTTCCGCTGCATTTACACTAAGTTTAAATGGTTAAACTATGAATCTTGTTCTAACACCAACATTTGCATCTAGAGCCGGTTATGTGGATAGCTAGCTTGTTTTGTCCTTGTTATATTCGTTTTATGGGACTTTGAAACCCCTTTTAGGGGCTGCTATGTTCATGTTTTATGAATCCCCAACTTTAAAAGTTATATCACACATGCTTGTGATTAAAC
Organism: Flaveria trinervia; assembly: GCA_025506515.1. Lineage (NCBI taxonomy): Eukaryota > Viridiplantae > Streptophyta > Magnoliopsida > Asterales > Asteraceae > Flaveria > Flaveria trinervia. The sequence goes on from CM046456.1 coordinate 36,044,158, forward strand.
TTTGAAAGACATGTATGTTATATTTGTTGTTTGTTTGGGCATGATAAAACCGGAAATTTCTGTTTATGTTGGCTGAAATTTCGTGGTTTTTAAGTGGGGATTCATTGTTGGTTTGGATGATATGATCATTGTTTATTATGGTGCATAACCTAGCCATTGACCTTGTGTTGTTTGGATGTTTGTAATGGTTGTATTCATTCATTCAATGGGTTGTATAATCTATTGTTTGTGCTTTGTTTAAAGTGTAATTTATTTATTATTGGGTGTAATAAATAGATTATGTACTTTTCATATTACTAGAAATCTTGTATTAGGACATAATGTCTTGTAATATGAAGATGTATGTGTTAGAAGCACAAAGGGAAGACACAAGAAACATGGAGCATTTGGATGAGGTTTCAAGTGGGAGGTTCATGGAACTTTTGTGATGTGTTTTGACCCTTAGGAATGTCCTATGGTCCACACTTGTGATGGCAAACAAGTGTGGCCACTTTAGATGCTATGGTTATGCACTTACATTTGGTTGATTCATGATTGTTTGATTATGGTATTGTGGTTGATGACTTTACATATGATGTTTGCTTAACTATCCTTTCCATGATCATAACAAACTATCTAAATGGGCTTTAATCATTAAAAGGTAATAAAAGGTTATTAAAATTGTTTAATGATTTCAAAGATTAAAAGGGGTTTTAATCAACGTGCCATAAGGTATCTTGTTTTAAAAACATACAAATATGTAAATATAATGTTTTCTAAACTTGTATCATCATATCTCTATACCTTTTGTAAAATAAAATAAGATCAACACCGTCCTTTTACACAACACTTGAATCGCTTGGGAACTCTTAGTGGGATAAAAGTTACCTAACCATTTTGAGGGAACTTGTGACTTGAGGTGAGAATGCCATATTCGTGGGATAAAGGTCACCTAACCGCTTATTTTGGCAAACTCACATGTGTGTGTAAGTAGGGTGTCTTGATTTGCGAACCATGTCAAATGGATCACCTACGATATGGTTTCCAAATGGTGTTGATGGGATTAACATGCCGACTTTACATATGATGTTTCAAGTCGATCCCATACCTCTACAAGTTGCAAATGGTTGCAATCGTCAATCGTTGACCACCTTATTAATTTGAATCGTGGGATAAAGTTCACCTAACCACCATTTAAATGTATGTTGGATTCTAGATTTTAATATGATAATGACCTTAAAATGTATTAATTATTAAAATAACAATATCGAAAATACTAAAATTGATCTTTGTTAAATTTTGTATATGGCCACCAATAATTATGATAATCACGATAATTCATCCACGTCGGCCTAATCTTTACGAGCGATTCTCCAAAAGGAACGTCTAAACCATAACAATTTTATCGATTGGTATCGAAACTTGAGAATCGTTCTCAAGCAAGAGAAACGATCATATGTTTTAGATGACCCTGTCCCCGATCAACCTAGTGACGAAGATGAGGAGGCCTATAATCATTGGATAAAGTACACTGAGGACTCTGTCCAAGTGTCTTGCCTTATGTTGGCAAGCATGACTCTGGATCTCCAGAAGGAGTATGAGCATCACGGAGCTTATGACATGATAACCCAACTGAAGGAAACGTTCCAACAGCAAGCGAGGGTGGAGCGCTTCGAAACGGTTTGAGCGCTCCATGCATGTCGTATGGACGACAACCAATCAGTTTCATCTTATGTGCTTAAGATGAAAAGTCAATTGACCGCCTCGAAAGGCTAAACTGTCTCGTCTCAAAGGAATTGGCCACAGATTTGATCCTCAATGGCCTTACCAAAAAGTTTGAGACGTTCGTGTTGAACTACAACATGAATGCTTGGGACAAAAGCATTGGTGAGCTTCACTCTATGCTCAAAACGGCCGAGGCGGCCATGGGTAAAAGGGTTTTCCCATTCTTGCCATCCATGAAGGTGGGAACAAGAAAAGGCCTCATCCCACACCTAAGGCAAGAGTTGCCAAGGGTAAGGGACCCGTATGGGAAAGGGGAAAGGGGTGGCAAGGGTGCCACCCAAAGCACAGGAGAAGAGGTAAAAGGTTGCTTCTAATGATCCATGCTTCAAGTGTGGGGAGATTGGACACTGGGCAAGAAATTGTCCTGTCCATCTCGAAGAGTTGAAAGCAAAGAGGGATGACGGGCAGACCTTAGGTACTACATACATGATCCATATTGATTTAAACTTAATATCCTCCAACACATGGGTATTAGATACCAGATGTGGAACTCACATTTGCAATTTGTTGCAGGGGTTCAAAAGAAGTAGCAACTTCAACAAAGGGGATGTTAGCCTCTATGGGCAATGGGGCTAAAGTTCAAGTTGAAGCCCGTGGTGACTACATCTTGAAACTTCCAAATGGTTTGGAAGTAATTTTGTACAATGTTTTGTATGCTCCTAGTTTGACTACGAATATTATTTCCGTAGCCCTATTAAAACATTTTGGATATGTATTGTCATTTATTGGAAATGAAATCCATGTTACTTTGAATGACATGTTTTACTTTAAAGCTATTCCCATCAATGGTATCTATGAATTGGTTCGTGAAAATACATTGAATGATAGCTTATTATACCAAACTAGTACCAAGAAACTCAAATTGGATTTGAGTAATACTTATCTTTGGCATTGCCGTCTTGGTCATATAAACAAGAAAAGAATACAAATATTACAAAAGAATGGTCTTTTAAAAACAAATGAATGTGATTCATTTGATGTATGTGAGTCTTGTTTACAAGGTAAAATGACCAAGGCACCTTTTAGTGGCAAAGCCGAAAGGGCAAAGGATTTATTAGGTATCATACATTCGGATGTATCTGGTCCTTTTGAACCTATGACAAGGTACAATGAAAGATACTTCATTACCTTTACTGACGACTATAGTCGATATGGGTATGTGTACTTGTTAAGACACAAAGATGAAGCTTTTGAAATGTTCAAGATCTTTCAAAATGAAGTACAAAATCAACTCAATAAGTCAATTAAAATTCTCGCACCGATAGAGGAGGTGAATACCCGAATGATGCTTTTAGGGACCATCTTAGAAGTTGTGGGATTGTCTCACAACTATCTCCACCGGGAACACCACAACATAATGGCATGTCCGAGCGGAGAAATCGAACTCTATTGGATATGGTTAGATCTATGATGGCTAGAAGCTCATTACCTCTATCATTTTGGGGTTTTTCTCTGCTCTCTGTGGCTCGTATTTTGAATATAGCTCCAACCAAGAAAGTGGAAAGGACACTTATGAAATATGGCATGGAAGGGTTCCATCATTTTCATATTGAGGGTGTGGGGGTGTGAGGCTTAAGTGAAGACTCCCACCTCGAACAAGTTAGAAAGCCGCTCCACTAAGTGTATATTATTGGACATCCAAGAGATTCTATGGGATATTATTTCTACGATCCAATACAACAAAAGGAGTTTGTTGCCAAAAAGGGTGAGTTCTTGGAAACCAAATTCCTTATGGAAGGAACTGGTAGTAGAACTATGGATCTTGAAGAGGATCAAGAACCGCAACTCGATACACATTTGGTTGACACTAGCACTCAACCTGAGGATGTTGAAAGGGATCAATAGTTGATCAACACACAGAAAACGTTCGCAGATCTGGTAGAACTAGTAATCCACCTGAAAGATATGGATTTTTCACTGATGGATGCTATGTGATAGATTCTGATGAACCAATCACATACCATGATGCATTGTCCAATTCGGATTGTGACAAATGGCTTGAAGCCATGAACGTTGAGATGCAATCCATGTATGACAATCAAGTATAGGACTGGTTAAACCACCTCTTAACACCAAAGTAATTGGATGTAAGTGGGGTTTCAAAAGGAAAATCGATATGCATGGAAACCTGGATACTTATAAAGCAAGACTTGTAGCAAAGGGTTTCACTCAAACTCAAGGGGTTGATTATGATGAAACTTTCTCACCTGTTGCAATGCTAAAATCTATTAGGATATTGTTTGCCATAGCTGCTCATTATAATTATGAGATTTGGCAAATGGATGTCAAAACGGCTTTCCTAAATGGATATCTTGAGGAAGATGTCTATATGGTTCAGCCTGAAGGTTTTGTCGATCCAAAACATCCTAACAAAGTATGCAAGTTAAAAAAATCAATCTATGGATTGAAACAAGCATCGAGAAGTTGGAATCACCGTTTTGATGAAGTGAGTAATTAAATTTGGATTCATCAAGAACGCTGATGAAGCTTGTGTATATAAGAAAGCTAGTGGGAGCATCATCACTTTCCTAGTATTGTATGTTGATGACATACTACTATTTGAAAATGACATTCCAACCTTGGAAGGTGTAAAAACCTAGCTTGGAAGTTGTTTTTCCATCAAGGATCTTGGTGAAGCCGCCTATATTCTGGGAATAAAGATCTATAGGGACAGATCAAAGCGGTGGATTGGTCTAAATCAAAGTGCATACATTGATAAGATCTTGAAAAGGTTCAAGATGGAGAACTCTAAGAAAGGTACGGTACCTATTCAAAGAGGAATGATATTGAGTACGACTCAATGTCCAAGCTCAAAGGATGAGCAAGATAAATTGAAAGGAATCCCATACGCATCTTCTATTGGATCCATCACGTATGCAATCATATGCACTCGGCCGGACTTCATGCGCCTTAAGCATGACAAGTCGTTACTAGCAAAATCCTGGAAGCAGTCATTGGATGGCTGTTAAGAACATACTTAAGTACCTGAGGAGGACTAAAGATATGTTTCTAATTATGGATCTGGTGATGAGGAACTCGTTCTAAAAGGTTACACGGATGCGAGTTTCCAAATCGATGGTGATGATTCACGATCACAATCTGGATACATTTTCATTCTGAATGGAGGAGCCGTCTCTTGGAAGAGCTCTGAACAAGATGTGGTGGCTTTATCAACTACAGAGTCAGAATATGTCCCCGCCTCATTGGCAGCTCAAGAAGCTGCATGGTTGAAGAAATTCATTGCCGATCTAGGGGTTGTCCCTTCCATTCAGGACCCCCTAGAGATCTTTTGTGATAACGAGGGTGCGATTGCTCAAATCAAGGAACCTCGTGCTCATCAAAAGACTAGGCACATTGAGCGGAGATTCAACTACATACGAGATGAAGTTGAGAAAGGAAAGATATGTATTCGCAAAGTTCACACAGATCAAAATATTACGGATCCTCTTACGAAGCTCCTAGAAAAGGCAAACCATGAAGGTCGTACTTGTGCCATGGGACTTCGATATTCTAGTGATTGGATTTGATCTGTGATTTCGTATTTGGATATTTGGAACTCTCTTACTACTTGAATAAATTTTTTTTGGTTATAATATTTCAACAAATGTTCCAATTTAGCATGTTTAATCCATGGGTAAATTGTTTACTCTAAATGTCCGTAGTCATTCATACTTGTGGGAACAAGTATGAGTGTAAGATTATTATGAATTTGGATTGGTGGATATTCATAAGGAATGAATATAGAGCAAATGGTTGCTGCCAAAGTTCATAGATATTTGTGGGATATAAATATTGGACTGACCGCATCTCAAATTTTACTACATGGAATCTTCCAGATTGATCATAAGTAAATTTGAGTAAAGGCGAATATCATTTGGTATCCTTAGACCTCAGATACATTTTGGGTTTTGATATTCACCAAGTGTTATACCTTGAGCTAGTTCTTCACTGCCCTGAAATAATGGACAGTACGTAAGGCTATGTTCAGATGTGACACGAAGTGTTTGTGAGAAACGTATGTATTCAAGATGGAATTTGTTCCTCTTATTCATGAGAGCAAGATGTCTAAGGCCTGATAAGTTAAATCAACAAGGAATGATCATTCTGTGTCCTTGGATTTAACATGACATCTATAACAAAAGGATAAATGATTGATTCACCTAAATCATTTCAAGTTGGATACTTGAAGGGGATGATGTTATTGAATGGCTTTAAGTCATGCGTATTAAGGGTAGTAAACTGTTGGTAGGCGGCATTTACTGCTTGCATCAATCTTCTATGAATCTTGTGCAAGTGGGAGATTGTTGAATTCTTTATGCCCAAGACACATAGAACATTGATGTGGTTAGTACGTCATGATCCAAGTCGGGTCATACCCGATAACATGCTAAGCAAACACCAAATAATATTTAATTGATGATATGATCATACAATTAAATATATACACCAATTTAGAAAATGGGTTTTCTAAATAAGTTGCATATGAGATTGAAAAATTTATATGGATATTTTGTTTAATAGATGTTGTTTGTAATGTCATTTAAGTTACTTAAATAACATCAAATAATAAGAGAGTGTGTATGTGTTATTCAATTAAAAGGTTAATTACATGAATAACTATATGAATGACATGTTAATGTGTTTCATCTTGTTTAAAGTTTTGGGGGGAAAACCATTGCAAAATGGGTATTTCGGCTGCCCACTTTCAAGTGGGGTGCTTGCTTTTCCCTAGTGTCTTGGAACAAACACAATACACAAGTCATTCACTCCACTCCTCTCTCTCTCTTACATGCAAAACTCAAGAAAAAGGGTTTTCTCTCTTCTTGTTCAAAAACTTGTGACTGAAAGAGTATATAGCAGCTCTTCATTCGGTTTTTGGGTGTTAAAATCCTAGCAAGAAGGTGTTTGTTATATAGCTTGGGGTATGCAAGCTTGAGAGGACCTCCTTTGGTGCCTTTAGTCGTTTCTTGGAGCTCATCCTCTTCAATCTCTTCCTTTTTGCTGCTGAAAAGGTACTCTATGACAGCCACATTATGGCTGTCCATATTGTTTGTTTTGTGTTAACATAGCTAGCTTTTATTCACATATAAAGATCCTATGTTTATGGGTTTGTTTATAACTTTGTAATATCAAGGTGAAACCCAATTTTTCAGTTGATTAACTAAGTTATAATGCTTGCTTCCACTGCGTTTACACTAAGTTTAAATGGTTAAACTATGAATCTTGTACTAACAAACCCCAACACTTTTGGCTTCCCAGATATCGGATCCACTTCAGACCTACGGGTGTACCTCTTCGGTTGTTGAGGTCAGAAGTTTACCCACTTGGTGTGGTATTCTTTCTTCAACGCATCCTCAAACCAACCTGACATCTTTCTTGGATTAGCATATAGCAGAACTATGCACACCAGTCCGTTGAGCTCAAAACCAGGAAGAGTCTTCAGATCATGAGGATATCTGAAGTACTCAATCCTTTTTCTCTCTTTACAGCATAGACATTCAAGTCTTCAAAATAAGCCCACGTAATGATTTTGCCAGACACCTTTTGATGTTTCTTGACTCTGTATAGTTTGGTGTAGGCATTCTGCTTTGTAGGTGCGCGCTGGGCTTTTATTTCAGCAAAACAAGCTGCCCATTCAGCTTTCTTCAATTCTACATTTGCGTCCGAAGCTTGGGCTATACTTTGTTCTTTCTCTTTTTCTTGTTCAACCTCTTTCAACTTCTCAAAAGTACCACTGTCAAATGTTTCACCCAAGTTGGGGATTACATGTCCTTCTTGATCAGTGTATTGTGGATAATAGTCAACAGTGACATCTTCTATCTCGATTTTGTCTACATCGTTAAGCCCATCCTCACTTGCCACATCAACTCTAGGAGCATCTTTGACCAGCTCATCCGAATTTAGCCTGAATATTTCAGCCAGTTGTTCATCCATTAGGTCGTGTATGATCTCTCCCTCCTCTGGCGTATAGCTCATAGACCTTCTAACTATCCCTTGCAAGTCAAGAATCATGGTTAGTTGAGTCTTAACTTGCTGAAGTGGAGCTTTATCTGTTTCTTTAAACATTTAACCCATCACACATTAATCATTAATCAAGACATTTAAACATAAATAATTATTAATTACATTAATGTAATACATAATTCAAGTACAAAAGGTTTCAAATACTTAAACATCTAATCATTACTTTTTTCTTGATCTGTAGTCTTTTCAGCTTGAGACCGATGTGTACATCACACAATCTTCAATCTGTTCCTTAAAAGATACTTGATCGGGCTGAAATTATCATACTGCCGATGCACCAGGGGCTTAGTTTCAATTTCACGGTCATCACCTTCTTCAAGGATCTTTAGTACTTCTTTAGCAAGCTTTTGGCTCTATTGTTGATCAATCTGCTGTTCATAAGCCTGAGAGATCTTCCACTAGATCCACTAAGCATCAACGTCTTGTGCATTAAGTGACATAATCTCGTTAGCTTCTTGAGAATCTTCATCATCCATACCACCACCCATTTGAATAGCATTATTCCCATCTCAGTCCAAAAGATCATCTTCTTCCTCTCCATCAAGTAGGAGAAGATCATATGAGAGCACTAGAACAGGTGGTTTAACATGAGTGCTACATATGCATTCTGGATTTGGTCAGACATCTCATCAAATCCTCCTTTCCTTGACGCTATACACTTAAAGATGACATAAGCTAAGTATTTGAACTGGGGGCACAAGTTGCTCTTGTTGAGCACACCTGCATTGATGTCCCAAGTGTACTTCATCCTCAGAAAAACCTCTACATGTGCACATATGTTGTGTTTGGTGTTCATTATCCATCGATCAGCCATGTTCATGCAACACAAGAAACACATACATTAGATTTGTTGCTAGACTTAACAGGTGAATTTTGAATGATTTTATTCTACTAATTCAATCGTGCGATTGAACAATACGACTGAGTTCAGTTGTATTGTTGAGTTCAGTCATACGATTGTGCCTGTGGCTGAGTTCAGTCATGCGATTAAGCCTACAACTGAGCTTAGACGCATGCTACATTGTAGGGTTGAGTCAGTGGTGCGACTGAACCCATAAGCATGATTCATACATGCGATTGAGTCACACAACTAGCTCAATCGTGCGACTGAAGTTCATCAGTGTGTCCATCCGTATATGTCATTGTTGAACACTAAATATTTTGATTCTTTGTCAAAAACATGATATTACACTTCATGTTTAGATTCATTTGGACAGCTAAGAATCGAATTAGCACTTAGATTCATTTAAGCCAACATGTGTGACCACTTAAGTGGTCTATTCTTAAGAGTAGTCTTGGTTCTAGGTTTTAGCATCTTCATCCATTAAAGATGCTATTAGGACATTCATTTTGACCGAGTTTAGTTGCAGTGTACCTGTAGATGAGTATAGTAAGTGTTAGAAACACTTATCAGGCAGAAATCACAAGCATATGAAGTTTGAGCAGAGTTTCTGTGAGTATGGGCGATTTTAAAGAACTTGAAGGTGGTAAAAATTATGACTGTCTGACCCCTTTATTTACAGTCTTTTAAATTTCAGTTGTACGACTAGACCCATACTTATGCTCCAGTCGTGCGACTGAGCCCATACTCATGCTTCACTCGTGCGACTAGGGTTCAGTCGTGTGACTGGCTCATACTCCTTGATCCATTCATACGATTGGTTCATCCTTATGGTCTAATCGCATGGATGCCCCATACTCATAGTCCAATCATATGATTGCCACATTCTCATGGTCCAATCATATGATTTTCTCATACTTATGGTCCAATCGTGCGATTGGCTCATACTTATGATCTAATCGTGCGATTGGCTCATACTTATGAGCTTGAGCCCAATACACTTTCAACCCTTTAAGATGGTAACATTTGATAAACATTATGACCTTTTAACACCATTTGATCACCTCAGACATGATCCTTTTAGTTTAACACTGATTGATCACCTTAGACGTGATCCTTTTAGTTTGAAAACATATTTGTCACCTTAATGTAACCCATGTAATTTAAGCTTATTAGTCATCTTATAAGTGACCCATTTTAAGTAAGTGATTCACAGAGTACATCTAGTTGTATAGTTCGATGATTAATCCTACAAACAACTAGAAAATAGAAAATAACTTAGAAATTTAAAAGAAACAAGACATATTTTTGTTGTTTTGGGTTTGAGCAGAATAGCTTCAAGTTGATTAGATCATTTCTGGAACGATTCATTATGGAATCATACAGGTATAACAGAATCGTTGAGAACTCCTTATTAACATGCACTAGATGCTAGATTCTTGTTATATGTGAGAGTCATTAGCACTTTCTAGAAATCATACTAAAGCTATAAGATGCACACAATGATTTTGACTTTCAAGAATTGCAATCACCATGATTGTCAGTATGTTTGTCCCCTTAAATCCATACACAGACATTGACTTTCAATGGTGATGAATTAGGTTTAATTATTTCACAGACTTTGTGGATCTCACACTTATTTGGTAATAAACATTCCTAAGGAGATTTTTGAGCGTTCTACAGGTATTGGACAAGAGGAGACTATTCTAAGAGCTTTCGAAGAGATGCAAAGCCTCAGGTCAGTGCCATCGCACAACAGAGAGGCGCAAACAACAATGAATTCTAGAATATTTAGGTTATGCTTATGCTCAGGTCAGTGCCACCGCACAACAGAGAGGCACACAACCTATCTTTTTGTTAGAGCATTTATTTTTCTTTTTGCACATAACACACCAACAACATATGTTATCAGCTTGATTGCTTTTAGCAACTTTTACATGTGCTTTGCTCATATTTGAGGTCATCCGCACATATTTGTGGTATTTTTTTGCTCGTCACCCCTTATTGGAAATGCGTTGATGTGTTAAGCAGGGATAAGATGAAAAACCCATAGCAAGTTGAACAGATTAGTTTGACTTTCTAATTCACCAATGTAGTCTACTCATCTATTGTGTTGAATCTACTAACACATCATATTATGAACTAGCAACCTCTAGGTCTACTTTCACTATGTTATCTCAGTAGCAACTAGTTTAACTATCATTTTTCTTTAGTTGTGCTTAGACTTCTCAGACTTGTACTTTGAATTTTGCATTTTGAGCATACCAGTTTTGAAGTCCAAACCCATTTGTTCCCTGTGTACTATCATTTTCCATTTACTTTGAATCAGAATCACAGATTTGATTTCATTTCTTATTAGCTAGGTTGCCCTCCCCCGTTGTTTTTTTTGTTTTTTGTTTTTTAAGTAATTTAATACTGCACAGATTAAATACTAGACTAACCTATTCTCCCCCTAAAATTATAAAACCAAAAATCTTTTTGTGTTTGGATTTTAATAGACTAAAAAGAAAATGAAGTAAAAGAAAATAAAATAACTACGCTAGTCGGACTGCAAACTTTCGTCTTCTGGAATCACTACGTTGAAAATCCATTCTAATTTTAACCACATCGATTTATGCTTTTCAAAACAGTCACGTATAAAGTGATACTTAATACCGATGTGTTTAGTTTTAGGATGTGGACCGAATTTTTTGTTACGGCAATAGCAGCAGAATTATCAACAAAAATAGAAGTGTTAGAGAATTGCAAACCGTAGTCGAGCATTCACTGTTGAATCCAAATTATTTATGAATAGCAACTAGCAGCAGCAACGTATTCAGCTTCACATGTTGACAGAGCAACAGAGGTCTGCTTCTTACACTGCCAGGTGACTAACCGTCTACCAAAGAACTGACATCTTGCTGATGTTGACTTGTAATTCTTTTTGCAACTGCCATAATCCGAGTCACTATACACTATAAGACCAAAGTCATCATCATGAGGATACCACAACCCGAGTGTTGGAGTACCCTTCACATAACGAAAAAACCTTTTGACACTGATGAGATGGTTTACTTTGGTTTCTCCTGATATCTGGAACAAAGACACGTAGTGTACATGATATCACGACATGATGCTGTGAGGTATATAAGGGATCTGATTATTCCTCTATACATGGTGGCATCAACCAGATCACCATTTTCGTTGGGTGCGACGTCATGGTTTGTGGCTAATGGAGTTCCAGCTGCTGAAGCATTCTCCATATCGAACCGACTGAGGATATCGCCTACATACTTGGTCTCATGTAGGAAGATTCCATATGGTGTCTAATCCACCTGTAATCCAAGGAAGAACTTCATCTCCCCCATGACACTCATCTCAATTTTCTTTCATTATAGATTCGAATTCTTTACATAAATCTTTGTTTTTAGAACTGAAGATTATGCCATCAACATAAATCTGTACGAGCAGTAAGTCGCCATCTTTTTCTATGATGAACAGTGTACAGTCAATAACTCCCCTTCGAAAACCGTGTTTCACCAGATGAGTTGAGAGTTTCTCATACCATGCTCTAGGGACTTGATGGAGCCCATAGAGAGCCTTGTCTAGCTTGTAAACTCAGTCCGGATAATAAGGATCCTCAAATCCTTCGGGTTGACTGACATAAACTGTCCTCACGGATTTCACCATGAAGGAATGCACTTTTGACATCTAGTTGATAGACTTTGATCTTCATGTTGGATGCATAAGCTAGAAATATACGTATCGCTTCCATCCTTGCCACTGGTGCAAACACTTCATTGTAACCTATGCCTTTGACTTCTCGAAATCCTTGAACTACAAGTCGGGCCTTATTCCTGATTATGACCCCTTGGTCATCTCTCTTGTATTTCAGCACCCATTTAGTGCCAATTACTTTAGCACCTTTTGGTTTGTCCACAAAGGTCCACACTCCTAACTTCTTGAACTGTAGGAGTTCTTCTTGCATCGCACTGACCCATGCCTCATCGTTTAATGCTTCACTAATGTATTTTGGCTCAAATTGAGACACAAAACATCGATATGCTCCATCGTGAAGGTATCCCTCTATTACCAAGGCATAATCATCTGAGTACAGCTGATTTCTAGTTTGTACTCTCGATCGAACATCCCCAATGACATTGTCCAAGGGGTGATAAATGTTTAGCCAAGATTCGGGAGTTGTTGGAACAACCATTTCATTATCCAGATTGTTAAAATCAGGTTCAGGATCTGTAGCTGTTGGAGTATGAGGTTCCGAAGTGTCAGAGGCATCAGGATTTGATGCTTGTGTACTTTCACTTGTAAGAACATGTTCCTCTTGGTCCTCATTAGCAGTCTCAACTGCCTCATCATCAGATGAAGGCTCACTCACTTCAAGATCTCCCCTTGAAGGGTTAGAGGAATCATTTAATGGATGAGTTGATGTCGAGTCTGGTGAAGGAGTGTTAAAAGCATCGTACATCATCCTTGTAGAAAGCCTGTCATTAGTATTAGAAGGCGGCAGATTGAAGGATTTAAAGAATCCATCATAATCAAAGAAGTATGAGGGTCCTTTCCCAGTTGGGGTGTGGTGTATATTTGAACGTCAACATTGCACCACACTTCTACCTGACCCGTTGAGTTGTTGTAAACTCTCTTGTCTGGTATGTTTTATTCGAGAAATATCCCTTCTTCTGCCTTCTCGTTGAACTTCCCAGTCTGAGTCTTCTTCGACAATGTACAAGGTGCGCCAAACGGTTCTAAATACTCCAACTTTGGTTTACGTCGCTGGAGTAGTTCATAACACGTTTTTCCATGTCGCTTGACCACTAAGACTTGATTGAGCGTGTAACACACATTTGTTAACTACCTCATTCCTAAATTGAATAGGGAGTTTTGAGTCAGCAAACATTATTTTGGCAGTCTCTATGAAACTTCGGTTCTTTCTTTTAGCTACACCGTTCATCTGTGGAGTGTAGGTAGAGGTGAATTGATGAACAATTCCTCTTTCTCTATAGTATGCCTCCATCCACTCATTCTTGAATTCAGTCCGTTGTCTGGTCGAATCTGCCTAACTTTCAGCTTGTTGAGTGATTCTAATGTATTACCAGATGTTTGAATGATTCAAAGGTTTCTAATTTGGCTTTCAAAAACATCACCTAAGAAAATCTTGAGTAATAATTTGTTACTACAAAGCAATACAGATCTCCTATAATGCTCTTTGTGCTAACTAGACCAAATAGATCCATGTGTAGAAGCTTGAGAGACATATCAATAGAGTTAACTTTCTTTGCCTTATGAGCCTTCTTGGTCTATTTCCCTTTCTTGCAAGCTATGCAAAAGTCTGGAAGCTGGAAGTTCTTAACATTTACACCATTCACTAGATCATTCTGACTCAAGTGATTCATCTTTATAGGATTAACGTGCCCCATTCTCCTATGCCACGAGATTGAGTCCCTCTCAATTGCCTTTGACAAGAAGCATTAAACTGTGTGATCTATTGTGGATGCTTTTGATAGATCTAAGACATACAGGTTGTTATATCTTGAAGCTAACATGAGAACCTTATCCTCCTCAAACACATAGTTCTTCTTCAACATGTGGCACTTCTTCTTGTCAAATACAACCTTAAAGCCTTTATCACACATCTATGAGACAGAAAGTAAATTGTTTTAAAGTTGTTGAATTTAGTTTACCTTGTGAAACTTAAATTTCTTGTTTCCTACTTTGCCTTGTCTTATGATGTAGCCTCCTTTGTTCCCACCAAATGAAACATGTCCCCCTTTGATTGTTTGACGTTGAAAAGGAGGGATGAATTTCTTGTCATGTGCCTGGACGCCCCACTATCAATAATCCAAGTATAGTGATAACGTTTGTAGCGGACACCCTACACAGTCAAAGAAAGTTGTTAGCTTAGATTTGGGACCCAAGCTGTAACTGGCTTGGGTGACCCAAATGAATCACACATCATAAACTTAACCCATTGTCCTTTAGAGGATGAGGGCACATCTTTCTTCTTATCATTCTCACTATCAGACCCTATACTTGATTTTTCTTTCCATAAGCCAGTTTTGTGTAAGGCCTGTTTGTGGTAAGCAGACGACTGACTTATGGTTTGAACTTTAGGTTCACTAACACTATTAGGTGGAGTGTTAGATTTTGTTTCAAAAGAACTTGGTTGTGTATCGTAAAGTTCAATTTCTTTCTGGTGTCTGATAGTAAGGACAATTAGTAGAAATATGTCCTCGTTTTTCACAACTGTAGCAAGATCTTGCTTCTACAAATTGAGGAGAACTATTGTGTGTTGTTGAGTTTAATGAAGGTGTGAGGTGTGTGTGGTTTGGTTTAGTCACTACTCTTTTAGATGTTTCACCCTTGTTAACAAAATTAATTGTTTTGATGTTTTGAACATCTTTAACGTGACCTTTGGTTGGACTTTGATTAATAATACATTTTTGGTTAACTGGTTTAATCAGTTTGGGTTTTGAATTTGACTTTGGTAAGCCTTACCTTACATTAACCTATTTAAAAGCATCATCTAAGTTCTCAACTAGCATCTTGCCTTTTGATTTCAAAGTAGCCTGCTTTTGTTAGTGTTAGATTTCACTGGTTTACCCATGGAATCAGGATCACTAACTAGAGGAGTAGACACCACATGATCCTTGATTGGGTTGTTATTTATAGGTCTATAATTGCATTCTAGAGGATCTCATGTGGTGGTGGAAGTACTTTGAATCCCAAACCTTCCCTATTGTTTGGTTCTTTCACCAAGTTGTTTACCCAAAATTTCTATCTTGGGCAGTTAGTGCTTTGGTGTCTTTATTTGAAGAACTGGTTCCAACTATGTCTTTATCTTGACGGTTTAAACTAGGAAATGGGTTACCATTTCTTGTTTTCTTGGGCTTCACACATTCACATTTAAAATGCCCCTTTTCATAACAATTAAAACAGGTGACCTTGGTTTTGTCGAAACCAAAGGTCGTATGTTTTGTGACTTTGATATTTTGTCTCGTCTTCTTAACGAAATTTTTTGCTCGTCTAACTGCACTTGCAAGAGCCCACATGATATCCATCCTTTCCCAGCTCGTTCTCGTTAACCTGCTCATAGTCTTAATCTGCAAGATGACAATTCCTGATCTTCCCAGCAACTAGACCGTCATACGATTGAACCACTGCTGCTAGTAGATCCATGTGCTCTTTTGCAACCTCCACTATGATATTACCGAGATTCTCGGTCTTCAACTTCTTTGTATTTGCTTCAGGCACTATGTATTGAGTCGATAATGACCCAAACGTTTTTGGTCCTCAAGGAGTGGATTGGGAAGGAGCTGCGGAACTGGACACAAAATCTGTTTGAAGTGGTGCTCCTGAACCATTGGATTGGGAACTAAGTTGTAGAGTGAAGGATTCGGAATGTAAGATCCTTTCTTTGACTTGTACTTCATCCTCATTTCCTCTTCCCTAATTTTAGGATGAAGTCATTTATGTCCAATGTAGCAAGTATGTCATTCTGTCTCAGGTTGGACACAAATGAATCCCATTTCTCAGGCAAACCATCTGCAAAGCTTGAAACTTTATCTTCCATAGATGTCGTTACACCATGAGTGTGCAAGCACTCATCAGATGGTAGAACCTGTTGATGATGTCATCCAAGATCTCATTCCCAATTGTGGAGAAATTATCAAACTCCTTCTTGAGAGCTTTTGCCTTTAGTGCCTTTAATGTCGCATTTGCATCGTATCTCTTCTCTAATGCCTCACATAACTTTTTCGCATGCTTGTTCTCAGAAAATTGGTGAAAGATGTCTTCAGGATTGACCGAGTCAGTAGAGCATAGACTTTCTTCTCAGCATTGAAGAGTATCTTCAGAGCCTCGCTAATTCCACCCAATGTCAACTTTAATCAACTTTATGAATTAAGTAGTATTTATAGGTTAGGGGCTTTCATTCGTACCACTGAACCATTAGCATGGTTCAGTCGTGCGACTGAATCATGCGATTGGTCCATACGCACGAGTAAAGGTTCAGTCGTGCGACTGAGTCAATCTTATGTCTCAATCATGCGACTGATCCAGTCTCCTGGTTTAGTCATGCGACCGGTCCATAAGCATGATGTATTCATGCGTATGGTCCATAAGTACATGCCATTAGCATGAATACTCATCCGTCTATGTTGAACACATTACTCAATCATTATTGACTTAGAGTTGTGTACAACAACCTCAAACCTATATAGTAGTTCATTATATGTTAACATAATAATATATGACATATTAAACATTATAAACATCAACCACAAAGTATATTTCATTGAACCCATCCATTACATAAGTGTAAGACATGAAAGACATTTACATTAAGCTCATAAACTAGGAACATATGCATCTCCACTCTTCATGCCCCAAGAATTTCCTATCGTGACTACATCAGTATCTATATCTACTAACAACACATAAACCATATAACATGCGCACATAATGCCGGTTAAGATTAAAAAAAACTAATGGCATCCCTCCCTTTCCGTCCCATTTTCATTTAAGTTTAGGTTTCTTCTGAAAATTTACACGTTCCACTTAAACTTTGACTCTGATACCAAGCTGTAAGGCCCCGCTCCCGGGACACTCACAGCTGGTCAATCATCATCATAAAACATATATTTGTATTAATTTACTGAAAACATGCAGCAAAATCATTTAAAACACCCATTTAATTTCATTATAATAGTTTTTGCAAAATAATATATCGTTATCAAATTACAAAATACTTGTTGCATTACATCGCAAAAACATTATAAAAATGGATGTCATCCAAAACGAGCCAAGTAGCCACCCTGTGCCATCCTCATCAACTATTACCTGCCAACTTGAAATACATAAAAGTTGGCGTTGCTGAGTAAGTTCTAGTTTTAAAATAAAATACACTTTACTTCCGTTTAAAACCTTTTTT
Source organism: Flaveria trinervia (assembly GCA_025506515.1). Taxonomy (NCBI): domain Eukaryota; kingdom Viridiplantae; phylum Streptophyta; class Magnoliopsida; order Asterales; family Asteraceae; genus Flaveria; species Flaveria trinervia. Next base: position 36,061,710 of record CM046456.1, read on the forward strand.
TACAATCATACGTGATCATACATCATACATACACATAGATAATATCGTTATTATCTTCATCATTCGTTTGTTAACTTTCATTCACCGTACATCATTACCATTCACTTTCATACATACTTTCTTACTTACTTTCGATGATATGTATAATACCCCGAACATTGTGCACGAAGCTAATTACTAGGCCTGGGGTCTTTCATAGCCTCGAACATTATGCATGAAGCTGACTCTAGTACCTAGGGCATGTACATTCACCACTTATCTTTTCTCTTTCATTCTGGATCAATGCCCTATGCTACACCCCGAACATTATGCACGAAGCTGGTTACTGGGCCTGAGGTCTTTCATAGACATCGAACATTGTGCACGAAGCTGACTCCAGTACCTGGGGCAAGCGGCAAGGATCCCATACATATGGTCAATCACAAGGATTAGACCCCAGTGTGCATCCTTCCGGGTAGCTAACCCGTACACAGTTGAGCTAACACTCTTCATTGGATGTGAACCTCCATACATTGCTTGCAAGACTTTCTTACTTTCATTTATTCATTAATGCATGCATTCTTTCATTACATTCCTCTTTTTATTATCTTCAACTTTACCTTACCTAATACTTTTTATTTCACTCTTAAACATTCAATGTAAAGTCACGGGAAAATAACATACATAATAAGGAGCATAAACATACATAACATACAAGGCATTACCATACAAGGCACCATCATTCATACATAGCAATCATCATACATACCATCATGCATAAGCATCAATCATATCACATCATCATTCATGCCACATCATACATCGCCCATCACATCATCTATAACTTCAAAAAGTCTACTTACATAACCCTTGGGAACCTCCCAATTCAAAGCCTACATTTACATTTTCCGCAAAATTAGAAAAATAATTCCAAGTCTTTAGGCGCATGGGCACTATTCAAGCGCATGGCACTCTATGCGCATGGGGAGCACTTAGGCGCATGGGGAACTTCCAAGTGCATGAGCACTATTGGGGCGCATGGACAACACTTAGTCATTTCTAGGCAATTCTAGGCGCATGGCCACTATGCAGGCGCATGAGTACCTAGGCGCATAGGAATCCTGGGCACATGAACACTTAGTAGATTTCCAGCCTATTTCTAGGCACATGGGTACTATTTGGGCACATGGGGTTTTGGGCGCATAGGAACACTTAGGCAGTTATTTCAGTTGGGTGCATGGCCACTATTTAGGCGCATTGGCAATCTAAATCTCACTTAACATCATAATTCAGTCCCCAATCATCATATAACATGTTCCAAGCTTAAATCATACATCCTAAGCCTTAGAAACATAATCATAACATCATCAAACACATACATTGCCCAAAATCAAATCCCACCCGCAACACAAACACATACACACATATGGATATAAAGCCCCATTTTATGAAAAGTTACATACATGCATTTCCAGCCCCAAAGCAGTAAAAACAAGTTAAAAGGATTCCTAGAACTCACCTTAGCAGCCTCTCGGGTATGAATTCTTCAAAACCCATTTGCTACAAGTTCAACACCTAAAGCCCACCAAACACACACCCAAACACATATAAGCATACAACCGAGGCTAAGGCCAGTTAAGAACATCATAAAACTCATGCACTCTTACCTTGAATTCGACTTCCTGCTCTTTTTCTTCAAAAACCCGAGAATTTCTACTATCCTTTCTTTTTCTCTCTGAAAATCCAAATGATGTGGGTGTGTAGACAACATGGGCGACCATGCCACCTTTTACACCCACTTTTCAAACATTTTGTCCTTTTGGACACTTTTAGTCCCTCTACTTGATTTTTATCATGTTTCTTTCTTTTTCTTCACCTTTTTTCTTTCTTTTCTTTCATATCTTTAAAATAATAATCGAGTGTTACATATCGAGGCAAGGAAACCAGGTGTAAAGAAGCAAGAAAGTACTCGTTTTCACTGAATAAGAATTGAGAATCAAATTACACGTGTGGAATGAAAGTAATGAGACGTCAAACAAAGACGTAATGTGTAAACGATGAAAAAAGAAGTCAAATTAAGGTAACACGACCAAGTAAATAAGATTTACTTGTATTTTGATCAAAATTTGCAACTATGAACTGGCGCATCCAAGTATTCACAAAATCTTAACTAATTACATTGGTAAGGAACTATTTATACCAAACTACTAAAGAACAATAGTTCTCACATGGATAGTTTTTTGCTTTTCGCTACAACATCCAATGCTATAGAGTTTTGATTCTCAAAGCTTCTGAACACATTCGTGTACCAATATAATCAAATCTCATTATAACTATCATTGGAATCACCTTATTCATTCAAAAATGGAACATTGTATGTTTTGTATGGAATGAAACCAAAAGTGATCATGAAACCGCATGTACGAGACTTGAAATCAGTCCACTTTAGCCCAAAACACTTTGAGAGCACTCCACAACCAACTTCGAACATTCTTGCCCCATAAATCCACTAAATCAAACAAAATGACAATATTGGATCAACCAAATATTAATTTGATCATCGAGGCAAGGAAACTAGGTGTAAAGAAGCAAGAAAGTACACATTTTCACTTAATAGAATTGAGAATCAATTATATTCGCAGAATGAAAATAATGAGACGTCAAACAAAGATGCAATGCGCGTACGATGAAAAAGGAAGTAAAATCAATGTAACATGTCCAAGTACATAAGATTTACTTGTATTCTAATCAAATTAGTAACTATGAATTGGTGCATCAAAGTATTAACAAAACCTTAACTAATTACATAGGAAATGAACTATTTATACCAAACACTAGATTACAATAGTTCTCGCATGGATAGTTCTTTGCTTTTCGTTACAATGTCCAATGCTATAGAGTGTTGATTATCAAGGCTTCTGAACACACTCGTGAACCAATATAATCAAATCTGATTATAACAATCACTAGAATCACAATAATCATTCACAAAGGGAACATAGTATGTTTTGTATGAATTGAACCCAAAAGTGAACACGAAACCACGTGTACGAGACTTGAAATCAGTCCACTTCAGCCCAAAAGACTTCAAGAGCACTCCACAACCAACTTCACACATTCTTGCCCTATAAATCCATCGAATCACACAAAATGACAACAGTGGAACTACAGAAAACTTTATTGAGCTTCTAGACAAAGAAACCAGGTGTAAAAAGCAAGAAAGTACTCGTTTTCACTGAATAAGAATTGAGAATCAAATTACACGTGTGGAATGAAAGTAATGAGACGTCAAACAAAGACGTAATGTGTAAACGATGAAAAAAGAAGTCAAATTAAGGTAACACGACCAAGTAAATAAGATTTACTTGTATTTTGATCAAAATTTGCAACTATGAACTGGCGCATCCAAGTATTCACAAAATCTTAACTAATTACATTGGTAAGGAACTATTATACCAAACTACTAAAGAACAATAGTTCTCACATGGATAGTTTTTTGCTTTTCGCTACAACATCCAATGCTATAGAGTTTTGATTCTCAAAGCTTCTGAACACATTCGTGTACCAATATAATCAAATCTCATTATAACTATCATTGGAATCACCTTATTCATTCAAAAATGGAACATTGTATGTTTTGTATGGAATGAAACCAAAAGTGATCATGAAACCGCATGTACGAGACTTGAAATCAGTCCACTTTAGCCCAAAACACTTTGAGAGCACTCCACAACCAACTTCGAACATTCTTGCCCCATAAATCCACTAAATCAAACAAAATGACAATATTGGATCAACCAATATTAATTTGATCATCGAGGCAAGGAAACTAGGTGTAAAGAAGCAAGAAAGTACACATTTTCACTTAATAAGAATTGAGAATCAAATTATATTCGCAGAATGAAAATAATGAGACGTCAAACAAAGATGCAATGCGCGTACGATGAAAAAGGAAGTAAAATCAATGTAACATGTCCAAGTACATAAGATTTACTTGTATTCTAATCAAATTAGTAACTATGAATGGTGCATCAAAGTATTAACAAAACCTTAACTAATTACATAGAAATGAACTATTTATACCAAACACTAGATTACAATAGTTCTCGCATGGATGTTCTTTGCTTTTCGTTACAATGTCCAATGCTATAGAGTGTTGATTATCAAGGCTTCTGAACACACTCGTGAACCAATATAATCAAATCTGATTATAACAATCACTAGAATCACAATAATCATTCACAAAGGGAACATAGTATGTTTTGTATGAATTGAACCCAAAAGTGAACACGAAACCACGTGTACGAGACTTGAAATCAGTCCACTTCAGCCCAAAAGACTTCAAGAGCACTCCACAACCAACTTCACACATTCTTGCCCTATAAATCCATCGAATCACACAAAATGACAACAGTGGAACTACAGAAAACTTTATTGAGCTTCTAGACAAAGAAACCAGGTGTAAAAAAGTGACAAAGAACTTGTGTTCACTAAATAAGAATCGAGAATCGAATTACACGTGCGGAATGAAAGTAATCAGACGTCAAACAAAGACACAATGCATGAACAATGAAAAAGAAGTCAAATCAAGGTAACACGAGTAGTAAATTAGATTTACTTGTATTCTAATCAAAATTATATAACATGAACTGGTATATCAAAGTATTAACAAAAGCTTAACTAATTACATAGGGGATTTTAATGCGACCCTTAATCTGGATGACTACCTTATGGGACCGTCAAGGGTTGATATTAGTATGAGGGAGTTTAGGGAATGTGTGGAGGAGATTGAAGTTGCTAATGTGAATGCTTCTAGTTGTCACTTTACATGGAACCAGAAGCCGAAGACTGGTGTGAGCATTTTTGTAAAGATTGATCGGGTTATGTGCAATGAACCATTCTTAGATAAATTTAGTATGGTAAGTGCTGTATTCCAGCCTTATCGCTCATCTGATCATTGTCCTTGTGTGCTGAAGATTCCTTCTATGAACCGTAACAAGCCAAGGCCTTTCAAGTTGGCAAACTTCCTGCTATATAAAGCAGAATATGCTAGGATTATGGAAGATGCTTGGACCAAAAGTGTGGCAGGTGTTCCCTAATTTCACGTTACTATGAAATTGAAAGGTCTGAAAACACCTCTTAGGTCTCTTTTGTTCAAACAAGGTAACTTGCAAACCAAGGTGTCTAAATATAGAGCAGAATAGGATGAGGTGCAACTCCAAATTGACAAGGACCCGTATGATTCTTCTTTAAGAAGCCGTGAAGAGGTTCTTCTAAAATCTTTTCATGAAGCAGCATTAGATGAAGAAAGATTTCTTAAGCAAGAATCTAAAGTGCAATGGCTTGCTGAAGGTGACTCAAATACCCACTATTTCCATTCTAATTTTAAAACTAAGAACAATCGGAGTAGAGTTGACACTATACGGGATGTTAATGAGTCATGTATGAGGTGGGGATGTGGAGAAAGTTTTCGTCAAATTTTATGAGGATTTTTTCGGCCGTGAGGGTGATACTACATTGTCACCGCCTCATGATTTATTTGTTCATAAAGTTAGCTCATCTCAGGTGGTTCATATGACTAGAAGTGTGTCTTCAGAGGAGGTTAAACAAGCTATGTTTTCTATTGGTGACAATAAGGCATCAGGTCCTGATGGCTTTAGCTCTACTTTATTCAGAAAGTTCTAGACGATTGTTGAAGGTGATGTGTCTCTAGCTATTAGGGATTTCTTTTCTAAATAGAAGTTGTGTAACACGTGGTTATTTCCCTTGAAGCCAAAGAAAGAAGAAAAAAAGAAAGAAAAGAAATAAAGCCCAAAGTTAAGGGATCAAACTTGCCAAAATAGGAAAATCTTTGGAGGAGTGAGGGTATAAAGGGGGCATGGTAGCCCATTCTCCCCTTTATTCGGCTAGAGAGAAATAGAGTGAAAGGAGAAAGGGCAAAGGCTAGGGTTTTGAAGAATCGAGGTGCAAAAGTCGAAGGCATGCGGGTTTATGAGAAGCTATAACCGAAGATGCTTTCAAGGTGAGTTCTAGGACCCCTCTTTTACATGTTTTCAATTGATTTTGGGGCTCGAACACATGGCAAATCGTTTTTGGTTGTGTTGGGTGTAAACCCGTTTGTATGTGTATGTGTATGTGTATGATTCGAGTGGGGTTTGATTTCAGGCTTGGTTGTGCTTGAATGGTGTTATGATATGTATTACTAAGGATTAGGATGGTTGATTTGAGCTTTGAACAGGTTTGAGAGGGTTTGGAGGCCGAAAAGTGCAAATTAGGTTCGGGATGAACTGCATTCTGCACACAGCTAGGGCTATGCGACTGGAGGCCATACGACCAACAGACATGCCATTGAAGTCCATGTGCATGGATGCCATATGACTGAGAGTCATACGCATGTTGATCATGCCACTGAAGAAAATGCGGATGAGGGTCATGCGACTGGGGAAATGCGGATGAAGGTCATACGACTGAAGCCCATATGCCCGAATACCATGCGACTGAGTTTCATACGCATGGGGGTCATGCGACTGAAGGCTACGCAACTGGGAGTCCATACGCCTAAGTGTTCATTCGCCCATAGTACCCATACGCCTAAGTGTTCTCATACGCATAGAAGACCATGCCACTGAATAGGGTCCATACGCGCGAATGAACATAGTTTATTATCTGACTTTCGGGAAAGTGCACACGTAGGTTTTGACCTTTGAGGTTATAGATGACGATGGGCATGACTGATGATGTATGATGTTGAATGTTTATGATGGTATGTATGATGTATGTTATGTATGTATGATGGTGCCGTGTACGGTGATGTTTGTATGTTTATGTTGATGTTCCTTTTTATTGTGTGTGGTTATTTTCCCGTGGCTTTACGTTGAATGTTAATAAATGAAATAAAAGTATTATGTAACGTAAAGTGGAAGATAATGAAAGAGGAACATGATAAATGAATGCATGTATTAATGAACGAAGAAAAGTAATGTGAATCTTGCAAGCCTTGTATGTCGGAATACGCCCCAATGTAGGGTGTTAGTCCAACAGTGTGTTGTAAGGCCCCGTTCCCGGGACGCTTACAGCTGGTAAATCATTGCACATAAAACATATATTTTCATCGTATTACATAAAAACATTGCAGCGAAAACATTTAAACAAAACATTCCATTTAAATATGATAGCTTTTACAAAATAATACATCGTTAACCAATTACAAAACCCAAGTTGCATTACATCACAAAAGCATTATAAATCAATGCCATTCCAAAAGACCTGAGTAGCCTTCTCGTGCCATCCTCAGCAATCATTACCTGCCAACTGGAAACACGTAAAAGTCAGTGTTGCTGAGTGAGTTCTAGTTTTATAATAAAACATACTTTTCTTTTGTTAAAACCGTTCTTCTTTACATTCATGCGATCATACATCATACGTACACATAGATAATATCATTATTATCTTCCTTATTCGTGCTTCCTTTCACTTTTCATATATTCCGTACCAAAACCATGTGCTACACCCCAAACTATAATGGTGCCGTGGTACCGGGGTAAGTAGTAGAGGTTCTATACAAATGGTCGATCACAGAGAAAGACCCCAATGTGCATCCACCCAGGGTAGCGAACCCGCACACCATTGGGCTAACACCTTTTAATGGCGTGTCCCTTCCATACATTTGCTTGTAAGACTTTCTTTACTTTTATCATTTATTAATGCATGCATTCTTCCTTCCTGTTCCTCTTTCATTATCTTTCACTTTATGTTACATAATACTTTCATTTCATTCATTAACATTCAACGCAAAGCCATGAGAAAGATAAACATTCGTCATAGCAAGGAATATAACATACACAGTCATCATCATCATACAGGGCAACATCATACATAAATAACATACATCATGCATAAACATGCAACATCATCATCATGCCCAACATAACCTCTAAGACCTCAAAAGTCATCTTGCATGAACTTAGGAGAACCTCCCATGTCACAACTTACATCTGCACTTTCCCCTGAAAGTGTGAACATAAACTACATGTTTCCCCTAGTGCACAAGCCCTACTTGGCCATATGGACACCCTTCGTCGCATGGCCTTCCAGGCGACTGAACATCTTGCGAATGGACCAATGCGGATAAACACCTATACAAACGAACACCCATGCGATGGACCTAGGGTGGATGAACCCAATGCGGATGAGTTCCATGAGAATGGAACTAATGCGGATGGACCTAATGCGGATGAAATCTCAGTCGCATGACTCCCCATGCAATTAACCTTAAGTCGCATGACTAGCAGGCGTATGGGCTCTAGTCACACGACTCACATGTGATTGAGCCTTAATCGCACGGCTGGCATGCGTGTGGACTTCAGTCGCATGACTGGCATGCAATTCGGTCGCCCTCTCCCTTTGAATACCCCCACTCACCCAACTTTCTCTCGTTGGCGAGTTTGGTGCCCCAACTTTGGACTTTATTTCTTTTTTCTTCTTTCGTCGGCTTCAAAATAAATAACCAGGTGTTACAAGTCCACCCCCTTAAATAGGTTTCGTCCCCAAAACCTGTTATTCCTCGAACAAACGCGGGTAATGATGTCTTATTTCTTCTTCGGTCTCCGACTTGACTTAGATCCTTTCCTGTGCTTCCAGTATACACGCACAAGAGGAACCACTTTATTTCTCAACCTCTTCTCCTTTTGATCAATGATTGCCACTGGTTGCTCCACATAATTGAGTCATTCGTCTACTTCAATATCCTCCAGTGGAACAATCATATCTTCATCTGCCAAGCACTTTCTCAGATGAGATACATGGAATGCTGGGTGAATTCCATTTAACTCATCCGGTAACTCTAACCTATAGGCCACCTCTCCTACTCGAGCATTGATTCTGAAGGGCCTATGTACCTCGGACTCAACTTGCCCCACTTTCTGAATTGAATAATACCCTTCCAAGGTGAGACCTTCAACATAACCCGGTCACCCACTTGGAACTCGATCGGTCTACGTTGTTTATCAGCTTACGACTTCTATCTATCCTTGCTGCTTCATGAAGGCCTTGATCTTTTCAAGCTACTTAGTCGTAGCCTCGATCACCTCTCCTACCGTATAGCATCTCATAAGGTGGCATACCAATGTTGGCATGATAACTGTTGTTGTATAAGAATTCAGCTAACGGTAAGTGGTCATCCCAACTTCCCCCAAAATCAATAACACATGCCCGAAGCATGTCCTCCAATGTCTGAATGGTCCTTTCGGACTGACCATCAGTCTGAGGATGATAAGCTGTGCTAATATGTAACCTCGTCCCCATGGCGTTATGAAATTTCTTCCAAAATTTAGATATAAACCGGGTGTCACGATTAGATACAATAGTCACTGGTACCCGTGATGAGTTACAATTTCCTTGATGAACAGATCAGCCAACCTCTTAGATGAATATGTCTCGCAGATCGGTAGGAAGTGGGCACTCTTCGTCAGGCGGTCAACAATCACCCATATAGCATCATACCCTTTCGGAATACGCGGAAACTTCGTAATGAAATCCATGGTGATGTGCTCCCACTTCCATTCTTGTATATCCACAGGTTGGATCTTCCCATACGGCTTCTGATGCTCGGCCATCACCTGTAGACAAGTAAGGCATTTACTCACATACTCCACTACGTCTCGTTTCATACCCGGCCACCAATAATCCTTCTTCATGTCTTGATACATCTTTGTGGCACCAGGATGAATGGAGTATCGAGTCTTGCGAGCCTCATCCATGATCTTCACCCGTAGATCCCCAAAACAAGGAATCCACACCCGTCCAAATCGGATTTTAACACCAAGTGTGTTTTCACCCAGTTCCCCAACTAGACCTCTCATTCTTTCCGAGTTAAGATGATCTGCCATCAATGCCTTATCTTGAAACTCTTTAACTTGCTTCATCATGTCAGGGGTCATGATTAGCACATACTCCTTCACCCGAATCGGCTCGGGCCTCTTTTTTCGGCTAAGGGCGTTTGCCACACATTGGCTTTGCCCGGATGGTAGTGGATCTCATAATCATAGACTTTTATAAGCTCCACCACCTCCTTTGCCTCATGTTCAGGTCCTTCTGCTCAAAGAAGTACTTCAAACTCTTGTAGTCGGTGAATATGGTGCACTTGGTACCGTATAGGTAGTGCCTCCAAATGTTTAACGCGAAGACCACAGCTGCTAGCTCCAGGTCATGAGTAGGATAATTGAACTCATGAACCTTCAACTATCGGGATGCATAGGCTATAACCTTCCCTTTTTGCATTAGCACACATCCCAACCCCGAGTAGGAAGCATCTGAATAAACCACCAGATCTTCACTTCCATCGGCCAATAACAGAAAAGGAGCTTGAGTCAACCTCGCCTTCAATTCTTCGAACGCCTTCTCTTGAGCTTGACCCCATACAAACTTCGCATCCTCCGGTCAACTTAGTTAGTGGTGAAGCAATCTTAGAGAAGTCTTGGATAATCTTCTATAGTAGCCCGCCAAACCCAAGAAACTACGAATCTCGGATGGCGTCTTTGGAGACTTCCATTGCATCACCGCCTCCACCTTTGTCGGGTCCACCATAATCCCGTCGGGATTCACCACATGACCCATGATTTGAACCTCGCGCAACCAGAACACGCACTTGGAGAACTTGGCGTACAACTTCTCCTTTCTCAATGTCTCCATAACCTCTAGAATGTGACTGGCATGCTCAATCTCGCTCTTCGAATAAATCAGGATATCATCAATAAACAGAATCACTGATTTATCCAAGATCAGCTGACACACCCGATTCATCAAATTCATAAAAGCAGCTGGCGCGTTGGTCAAACCAAAAGACATGACAAGACACTCGTAGTGACCATAACGCGTGTAGAGAGCTGTTTTAGGAACATCCTGCTCTTTCACTTTCAACTGATGGTAACCAGATCAAAGGTCTATCCTTGAAAACCAACTGGCACCTTTAAGCTGATCGAGCAAATCATCTATTCTCGGTAAGGGGTATCGGTTCTTCACCATCAACTTGTTCAGCTCAAGGTAGTCAATGCACATCCTCATACTACCGTCTTTCTTCTTCACAAACATGACCAGAGCACCCCAAGGATAGATAGTCAGTCTAATAAACCCCTTATCAAGTAGCTCTTGCAACTGCTGCATAAATTCTTTCATCTTCGTAGGAGCCAACCGATACAGTGCCTTGGCAACAGGTTGGGCACCCGGTATCAGATCAATCTCGAACTCCATCTCTCTGTCAGGTGGCACTCCTGGTAAGTATTCTGGGAACACGTCTGGAAAGTCACGCACAACCGGTATATCAGACAGTTATGGTGTTGGTGTATCCACATCCTTAACATAAGCCAAGTAGGTGCTACATTCACACCTCATACATATTCCTGCCAGGCGCTGTCAGACACAGTTACTAAACTCCCGTCAGGCGCTATCAAACGAATCATCTTCTTGCGACACAAATGTTCGCCATGGAGTCTGCCAACCAATCTATCCCAAGAACCAAATTGAAACCACCTAAGGTCATCATGAATGGTCTAACAGGATACTTATGACCTTCTAGCTCCACATCATAGTTCTCTATCATCTCAGAAATCTTGGTAGACTTACCTATGGTAGTTTCTACATCAAAGGGCGCATCAACACGCCTACTACTAACAAGCCGCTTAGCACATAAAGCAATAGAAATAAAACTTTTACCGGCACCCGAATCAAATAACACAGAAGCTAATGTTTGGTTCACTAGAAACGTACCGGACACAACGTCATGGTCTATCCTAGCCTCTTCCTGTGTCATAGTGAATGCCCTGGTGCTCACCCTCGCGCCTTCACTTCCCGTCTTCTGCACCCTGCAACCCTCAGCCCTCAGCTTCTTACAGTCTTTACTCATATGACCACTCTCCCCACAGTCGAAACATTTGTCAACATCGCAATCCTTTGCGATGCGCCCCGTCTTCCCAAATTTGAAGCACATGTTCAATCCCAACCTACATTCCCCCGCATGCTCCCTTCCACACTTGCCACACCTCCTTGACCCCGAACTCGATGTGGTCACACGACGGTCATCCACCCGTGCCTTTTTGTTACCCGTCGAGGCATCACCCCGACCAAACCTTTTCTCATTCCAGTTTCGATCGCCACCACCCTTCTTGCTCACTTCGGTCACCACCACCTCCCGTCATCATATAATCTCCTCGCCACATTGACCGCCAACCTAAACGTGCCTGGCCGGGCGGCGGTCATATGCCTGCGAATATCCACTGGCAAGCCCTGAATGTACCTCTTGTTCTTTCAAGATAGAGGCGTCACCTGACCCCGCACTAGTCGTGCCATTTCATTGAATTTGGTGGTGTACTGCTGGTGTGTCATGGTTCCCGCCTCCAGCTGCAGGAACTCCCTCTAGACCTTGTCCATCTCCCAGTGAGGAAAAAACTCCTCAATCACTAACTTTTTCAGTTCAGACCATCTCATTCTCCCAATTGCCCTGCTACCCCGGCTTTGACTATATTGTCCCACTAGCATAGAGCCGAGTCCATAAAAGAATAGGCAGCAAACTTTACTTTCTGGTCCTCCTAGCACTCGCTGATATTTAAGACGGCTTCCATTTCTCTCACCCACTGGTGAGCAGTAGCAACAGTGCCGTTATCATCAAAACTAGGGGGCTTGCATCGTTGAAATGCCCCATAATTATAGCCTCGTACCACCTCCGGTACAGGCTCCTCTTCTTCCTCTTCATCATAAGATAGAACCGTTTCAGGCTCTCGTTGCTCCCGTCCTTCCGAGGACCTATTCCTCTCTTTCCTTTCCCTTTCTCGTACCGCCTTGATAACTTCGTTCAGTACAGACGGTAAGATCATCTGCATGATCTGATGGACTTCTTCAACAACTGCCTCTTTCACCGAGGCCCTTAGGTTTGAACTCTCATCACTACCCTCCGGATGAGGGGTCTCGGGGTTCTTCGAGAACCACCTTTTCAACTCTGGGTCTTCCCCTCTTGGGTCGCAGTTCAGCACCACGACCTCCACCCCGTGAAGCTTTTGAAGATCTACCACCGGCCATTCACACGCACACTGAAAGATTCAAACACTAACACGGTCATTCAAGGGAACAGTTTAGTTTATGTCAAGTATAGTAAGTCCCTAATTACAGTGGCCAGTTGTGATTAGCCACTTACTTTACTCTTCATACCCCAAGCATTAGCTATCCTTACTACATTAGTATTTAAATCTATAAACAACACATAAACCACACAACATGCGCACATAATACCGGTTAACATTACAAAAATACCTGATGGCACACAGCTAATCAGATTGGCATCCCTTCCCTTTTCCGTCCCATTTTCAGTTTATGTTTAGGTTTATTTTGAAAATTTACCCATTTCACATAAACTTTGGCTCTGATACAAACTTGTAAGGCCCCGTTCCCGGGACGCTTACAGCTGGTAAATCATTGCACATAAAACATATATTTTCATCGTATTACATAAAAACGTTACAGCGGAAACATTAAACAAAACATTCCATTTCAATATAATAGCTTTTGCAAAATAATACATCGTTAACAATTACAAAAACCCAAGTTGCATTACATCACAAAAGCATTATAAATTGGTGCCCCCAAAGATCTGAGTAGCCATCTCGTGCCATCCACAGCAATCATTACCTACCAACTGGAAACACATAAAAGCCGTGTTGTTGAGTGAGTTCTAGTTTTATAAGAAAACATACTTTTCTTTCGTTAAAACCGTTCTTTACATTCATGCGATCATACATCATACGTACACATAGATAATATCATTATTATCATAATTATTCGTTCTTTCTTTCATTTTCATATCTTCCGTACCAAAACCATGTGCTACACCCCAAACTATAAATGGTGCCGCAGTACCGGGGTAAGCGGTAGAGGTTCTATAAAATGGTTGATCACACAGAAAGACCCCAATGTGCATCCTCCCGAGGTAGCGAACCCGCACACCGTTGGGCTAACACCTTTTAATGGCGTGTCCCTTCCATACATTTGCTTGCAAGACTTTCTTTACTTTTATCATTTATTAATGCATGCATTCTTCCTTCCTGTTCCACTTTCATTATCTTTCACTTTATGTTACATAATACTTTCATTTCATTCATTAACATTCAACGCAAAGCCATGAGAAAGATAAACATTCGTCATAGCAAGGAACATAACATACACAGTCATCATCATCATACAGGGCAACATCATACATACATAACATACATTATGCATAAACATGCAACATCATCATCATGCCCAACATAACCTCTAAGACCTCAAAAGTCATCTTGCATGAACTTAGGGGAACCTCCCATGTCACAACTTACATCTGCACTTTCCCCTGAAAGTTTGAACATAAACTACATTTTTCCCCTAGTGCACAAGCCCTACTTGGGCGTATGGACACCCTTCAGTCGCATGGCCTTCCAGGCGACTGAACATCTTGCGAATGGACTAATGCGGATGAATACCTATACGAACGAACACCCATGCGAATGGACCTAGTGCGGATAAACCCAATGCGATGAGTTCCATGCGAATGGAACTAATGTGGATGGACCTAATGCAGATGAAATCTCAGTCGCATGACTCCCCATGCGATTGACCTTAAGTCGCACGACTGGCAGGCGTATGGGCTCTAGTCACACGACTCACATGCGATTGAGCCTCAATCGCACGGCTGGCATGCGTGTGGACTTCAGTCGCACGACTGGCATGCAATTTGGTCGCATACCCCTAACTGCATAGAATACAACTCACTCTTGAACCCAATCTGCCATTTTTGACCTCCAAGCTCATCTAAAACCATTCTAAGCCCAAATCAACCATCCCACACCTTAGGAATGCATACCATAACACCATTCAAGCACGCACAAGCCCAGATACGAACTCCAAACGCATCACACACAAACACATACAAATGGGTCAAAACACACACATACAAAAACGGGTTTCAAATGTGTTCAGCCCCAAAATCGACAAAAAACGTTTAAAAGAGGGGTCCTAGAACTCACACAATCAATTTTGAGAAGTAGAGCTTTGTTTGGACCCGCTACACGACGATTTCCACGCTCGAATCCACTCGAACCAAGCTCGAAACCCCTTTTTCTCCCTTTTTCCTTTCTCCTCTCTCTTTTAGCTGATTTGTGAGTGTGGGGAGAGGGTAAGGGTTGCCCTCTCCCTTTAAATAACCCCACTCACCCAACTTTCTCTCTTTGGCGAGTTTGGTCCCCTGACTTTGGACTTTATTTCTTTTTTTCTTCTTTCATCGACGTCAAAATAAAATAAACCGGGTGTTACATGTGGGGTTAGCTACCCCAGAAAGATGCACATCGGGGTCCATCTTTATGACCGACCATTTGTATAGAACCTTTGTCGCTTACCCTAGATACTGTGGCCAAGATGCTGTTCGCCATGACGGAAGGTCTATGATAGACTTCGCCCAGTGTCCGCGTTATGCATGACGGTGGGTATAGCACATGACAATGGTATACCTGAATTACCCTAGATACTATGGCCAGGCTACTATGCGCCATGACAGAAGGTCTATGATAGACTTCGGCCTAGTATCCGCTTTATGCATAACGGTGGGGTAAAGTTCATGGTTTTTGATGGAATGAAAGGAAGTAATGATGAACATATGAATGAAAGTAAGAAAGTAAGAATGAATGAGAACGAAACTAATGAAAGTGAATTGTAATGACGTACGATAAATGACAAAAAGTATGAACGAATGATGAAGATAATAATGATTTTATCTATGTGTACGTATGAAGTGTGCTCACATGCAAAAGTAAAGAACGGTTTAAATGAAAGTAAAGTATGTTTTAAGTTAAAACTAGAACTCACTCAGCAACACTGACTTTTATGTGTTTCCAGTTGTCAGGTAATGTTGCTGAGGATGGCACGGGGTGGCCACTTGGCACTTTGGATGGCATTCTTTTGTTTAATGTTTTTGCATTGTAATGCGAACGAACGATGTTTTGAAATGAACCATTGTATTAACTTTCAAAAGCATTTATAATGAAATGAAAAGTTATTTTGATATTCCGCTATGATGTTTTATGAAGGTTAAATGTAAACTTATATGTTTTATGTGCAATGATTTACCAGGTGTAAGCGTCCTGGGAACGGGCCTTACAAGTTGGTATCGGAGCCAAAGTTTAAGTGAAATGGGTAGATTTTCAAAATAAACCTAAACTTAAACTGAAAATGGGACGGAAAGGGAAGGGATGCCAGTCTGACTAGTGCGTGCCATCAGGTATTTTCGTAATGTTAACTGGTATTATCTGCGCATGTTTTGTGGTTATGTGTTGTTTGTAGATTTAGATACCGATGTAGTCAGGATAGGTAATGCTTGGGGTAGGAAGAGTAAAGTAAGTGGCAAATCACAACTGGCCACTATAATTAGGGACTTACTACAATGACATAAACTAAGGTGTTCCCTTGAATGACCGTGTTGGTGTTTGAATCTTTCAGTGTGTGTGAATGGCGGGTGGTAGATCTTCAAAAGCCTCACATGGTGGAGGTCGTGGTGCTGAACTACGACCCAAAAAAGGAAGACCCAGAGTTGAAAAGGTGGTTCATGAAGAACTAGAGACCCCTTATCCGAGGGTGTGATGAGAGCGCCAATTTGAGAGCCTTAGTTAAAGAGGTTGTTGTGGAAGAAGTTCGTTAGGTCATGCAAACAATCTTACCGTCTGTGGTGACTAAAGTTATCAAGGCTGTGAGGGAAGGAGAAAGGAAGGAAAGAAGTAGACCTACGGGAAAAAAGAAGACAGCCCGAGACTGAGACGGTTCTATCTCATGACGAAGAAAAAGAGGAGGAAGAGGAGCCTACGCGGGAGGCGGCACGAGGATGTAACTACTGGGCATTTCAAAGGTATAAGCCCCCTACTTTTGATTGTAATGGCACTGCTGCTGCTGCTCACCGATGGGTGAGAGAAATGGAAGTTGTTTTAAATATCAGCGAGTGCTGAGAATACCAAAAAGTGAAGTTTGCTGCAAACTCTTTCGTGGGCTCAACTTTACGCTGGTGGGACAATATTGTCCAAGCTGAGGGTAGTCGGGCTATTGGGAGGATGAGATAGTCTGAACTAAAGAAGTTGTGATTGAGGAGTTCTGTCCTCATAAGGGAATGGACAAGGTTGAGAGGGAGTCCTGTAGTTGGAGACGGGGACGATGACACACCAACAGTACACCCCCAAGTTCAATGAGATAGCACGTCTAGTGCCAGACCAAGTGACCCTTTTTCATGAAAGATCAAGAGATACATTCGACGTTTGTCGGCGGATATCCGTAGGCACATTATCGTCGTCGGCTGAGCACGTTTAGGTTGGAAGTAGATTTGGCAGGGAGATTGTATGATGAGAGTACCTTGGTGGTGGCTGAAGGTAGAAAGAAAGGGGGTGGTGACCAGAATTGGATTGGGAAAAGGTTTGGTCGAAGTTGTGCCCTGACGAGTAACAAAAGGCACACGGGCAACGCCCGTTGTGTGGTCACATCTGGTGGCAGGGTCGAAGAAGTGTGGTAGATGTGAATGAGCATATGGAGAATGTAGGCTGATCAACTTGTGCTTTAATATGGGAAGATGGGGCATATAGCAAGGACTATCATACGGTCTGGGTTTTTTTGTGGCGTGGAGGGCCACAATGATATAAGACATAAGTAGCCAAGGGCTGAGGGTTTGTGGGTGAAGAAGACTGGGGTGAAGCTCCAAGACGAGCGCTAGAGCATTTACGATGATGCACGAGGATGCTAGGACGGACCCTGTGTTTGTCACGTACGTTCTGTAACCAAACTTTAGCATCTGTGTTATTTGATTCAGGTGTGAGTAAAAGTTGTAGGATTCTATGTGCCCAAGACACTTAGAATATTGATGTGGTTAGTACGTTATGATCCAAGTCGGGTTATACCCAATAACAAGCTTAGCAAACACCAAATAATATTTAGTTGATGATATGATCATGCAATGAAATATTAACACCAATTTAGAAAATGGGTTTTCTAAACAAGTTGCATATAACATGGAACAATTTATTAGGATATATTGTTCAATGATATTATTTGTAATGTTATTTAGATGACATTACAAATTAATAATGGCTATATATGTTATACAATTAATGGGTTAGTTGTATACATTTTCTAAGAGGGACAATTATAAGACCATTTTAACATGTGATTGTGTTTAACAAAAAAGGGGGGAAACCCTTTTTTCAACCTATATTCGGCCACCCCCCCTTGTGGTCATTGGACCAATTTTGTTGATTAGACACAACACATTAAGGGTCTTTGAATGCTTTCTTGGACCAGCCATCTTGATATACACATGCAACTCAACTCCAAGAAAACTCTCTCTTCTTCTCCAAACTCACGGTTTTGAAGGTGTTATAGCAGCTTCTTCTTGAAGTTTTGGTGACCAAAATCCTAGCAACTAAGGTGTTTGCTGAAGGCTTGTGGGTATAGACGTTTGAGGACTTCTAGCTTGAAGTCTTGGCCATTAATCAGCCCTCATTCAGCACTATCTTGGACGTTTTTGAAGCTTACAACAGCCCTCTCCTTGGTCGTTTCTTGCTGCTCAAAGAGGTAGAAATCATAGCTCATTGTGGCTGTGATTTTATGTAGTTTTAGTACATTTTCATAGCTTGATCATTCACATATTATGATCCTTTTGTTTGGGTTTTTTCATCTAAAATGGTCACTAAAGAACATTATTTTCAGCTTATAAAATGGGTTTTATTAAGTTGTAACTCCGCTGCGTTTTTCAGAAAGTTTAAGTGGTTAAACATTGATTTTATGTTCTAGCAAACCCTTCAATGGCATCAAGAGCCGGTTATGTGGATGACTTGCTTGATTTATCTTTTGAAATTGGTTTTAAAAGATGATATTAGACATGTTATAGGCTGATTTTGGGCTGTTATAGTTTATATGAATGATTCCCCAAACTTTCAAGGTCATATCACACATGCTAGTGATTAGACCTTGAAAGAAACATATTATGAATGTTGGTTGTTTGGACAATGATTAAACCCCAAATTTCAGTTTATGTTGGCTGAAATTTGGGGTTTTAAATGGGGTTTTCATTATATGGATAGATGATATGATCATTGGTTGTTAAAGTGCATAACCTAGCTTGTGGCCTTGTGTTGTTTGGATGATTCTAGTGGTTGTTTTATTCATTCAATTTGGTTGTAATATTTGTGTTTATTCCTTTGGGTTGTAATTATTCATTCATTTGGTTATGTAATAATAGATTAGGTTCATTTCCTTTACTAGAAAAAATGTATTAGGATACAATTTTGTAAAAGGAAGATGTACAAGATCAAGACCCAAAGATGGACACAAAGACACAAGAAACATGGAGCATTTGGATGCGGTTTCTAGTGGGAGGTTCTTGGAACCTTTATGATATGTTTGACCCTTAGAAAGACCAAAGACAACACTTGTGATGGCAAACAAGTGTTGTCAACATAAGGGCTATGGTTATGCACATATGATTGTTTATGTTTATGCTTGTTTGATTGTTTGTTGTTTGATTGTTTGGTTTGTTTTTTGAATATTCATAACAAACTCATTAACAAACTTAACAAGCTGAAAATGTTGGTTCTTTAAAGTTAATAAAAGTTATTAAAATGGTTTAATGATTTTAAGATTAAAATTGGTTTTAATCTAAGAACCATAGGGTACCTTGTATTTGAAAGCATACAAATACAAGTACATAGAGTTTTCTAAACTAGAATTAAGAATCTCTAAAATTTTAAAAACGAGATCAACACCGTCCTTTTACACAACACTTGAGTCACTGGGAACTCTTAGTGGGATAAAGGTCACCTAACCATTTTGAGGGAACTTGTGATTTGAGGTGAGAATGCCTTACTTATGGGATAAAGGTCACCTAACCATTTGTTTTGGCAAACTCACACGTGGGTGTAAGTAGGATGTCTTGATTTGCAAACCATGTTAAATGGATCACCTACAATGTGGTTTCCAAATGGTGTTGATGGGATTTACATGCCGACTTTACATATGATGTTCAAGAGTCGATCCCATACCTCTAGAAGTTGCAAATGGTTGCAACCGTCAATCGTTGACCACCTTATTAATTTAAATCGTGGGATAAAGGTCACCTAACCACAATTTAAATGTAATGTTGGGTTCTAGATTTTAATATATAATTGACCTTAATAGGCATTAATTATTAAAATTGATAATATCGAAAATACTAAATAAAACTTTGTTAAATTTTGTAGATGGCCTCTAATAATGATAATTCCGATAACTCATCCGCGTCCAACCAATCTTTACGAGCGATCCTCCAAAAGGAACGTCTAAATCACAACAACTTCATCGATTGGTATCGAAACTTGAGAATCGTTCTCAAGCAAGAGAGAAGATCGTACGTTTTAGACGACCCTATCCCTGATCAACCTAGCGAGGATGATGAGGAGGCCTCAATGATTGGCTAAAGTACACTGAGGACTCCGTCCAAGTGTCTTGTCTCATGCTAGCGAGCATGACTCCGGATCTCCAAAAGGAGTATGAACCCCATGGGGCTTATGACATGATAACCCAGCTGAAGGAAACGTTCCAACAGCAAGCGAGGTTGAGCGTTTCGAAACGGTTCGAGCACTCCATGCATGTCGTATGGACGACAACCAATCTGTTTCATCTTATGTACTTAAGATGAAAAGTCATATTGACCGCCTCGAGAGGCTTAATTGTCCCGTCTCGAAGGAATTGGCCACGGATTTGATCCTCAATGGCCTTACCAAAAGGTTCGAGACATTCGTGTTGAACTACAACATGAATGCTTGGGATAAAAGCATTGGTGAGCTTCACTCAATGCTCAAAACGGCCGAGGCGGCCATGGGTAAAAGGTTTTTACCCGTTCTCACCATTAATGAAGGTGGGAACAACAAAAGGCCTCGTCCCGCACCCAAGGCAAAGGTTGCCAAGGGTAGGGACCCGCTTGGGGAAAAGGGAAAGGGGTGGCAAGGGTGCCACCCAAACCACAAGAGAGAAGCAAAAGGTTGCTACAAATGACCCATGCTTCAAGTGTGGGGAGATTGGACATTGGGCAAGGAATTGTCCTGTCCATCTCCAAGAGTTGAAAGCCAAGAGGGATGCCGGGCAGACCTCAGGTACAATATACATGATTCATATTGATCTTAATGTTACATCTTCTAACACATGGGTATTGGATACCGGATGTGGAACTCACATTTGCAATTTGTTGCAGGGGTTCACAAGAAGTAGGGACTTCAAACAAGGGGATGTTAGCCTCTTCATGGGAAATGGAACTAAAGTCTTAGTTGAAGCTCGTGGAGACTACATCCTAAGACTTCCAAGTGGTTTGGAAGTTATTTTGAAGAATGTTTTGTATGCTCCTAGTTTGACTAGGAACATTATTTCTGTATCCCAATTAAGACATTATGATTATGTATTATCTTTTATTGAAAATGATATTCATGTTTCTTTAAATGGTATGTTCTATTTTAAAGCTATTCCAATTAATGGTATTTATGAATTGGTTCATGAAAATACTTTAAATAGTTCATTGTACCAAACTAACACCAAGAAACTCAAGTTGGACTTAAGTGATACCTATCTTTGGCATTGTCGTCTTGGTCATATAAACAAGAAACGTTTACAAACACTTCAAAAGAATGGTCTTTTAAAAACAAATGAATGTGATTCATTTGATGTTTGTGAGTCTTGTTTACAAGGTAAGATGACTAAGGCACCCTTTAATGGAACTACCGAAAGGGCAAAAGATTTATTAGGAATCATACATTCGGATGTATGTGGTCCTTTTAAGCCAATGACTAGGAATGGTGAAAGATACTTCATTACCTTTACCGACGATTATAGTCGCTATGGGTATGTGTACTTGTTAAGGCACAAAGACGAAGCTTTTGAAATGTTCAAAATCTTCAAAAATGAAGTAGAAAATCAACTCAACAAGTCAATTAAAATTCTTCGTACCGATAGAGGAGGTGAATACCTAAGTGATGCCTTTCAAAATCATCTTAGGAGTTGTGGGATTGTCTCACAACTCACTCCACCTGGACACCACAACATAATGGTGTGTCTGAGAGGAGGAATCGAACCTTATTGGATATGGTCCGATCTATGATGGCTAGAAGCACATTACCTCTATCATTTTGGGGTTTCGCTCTGCTCTCCGCGGCCCGTATTCTAAATATGGCCCCAACCAAAGGTAGAAAGGACACCTTTTGAGATATGGCATGGAAGAGTTCCATCCCTATCGTACTTAAGGGTTTGGGGATGTGAGGCTTATGTTAAGACTCCCACCCTAAACAAATTGGATGTCCGATCCACCAAGTGTATCTTTATTGGATATCCTAGAGATTCTATGGGATATTATTTCTATGATCCAATGGAACAAAAGGTGTTTGTTGCCAGAAAGGGTGAGTTCTTAGAAGCAAAGTTCCTTATGGAAGGAGCTAGCAGTAGAACAGTGGATCTTGAGGAAGATCAAGAACCACAGCCCGATGCACGTTTGGTTGAAACTAGCACTCAACATAAGGATGTTGAGGATGATCAAGTGGTTGATCAATACACACAACACGTTCGCAGAAGTGGTAGAACTAGTAATCCACCTGAAAGATATGGATTTTTCATGGATGGATGCTATGTGATAGATTCTGATGAACCAACCACATACCATGATGCAATGTCCAACACGGATTGTGACAAATGGCTTGAAGCCATGAACGTTGAGATGCAATCCATGTATGACAATCAAGTATGGGACTTGGTTGTACCACCTCTTAACTCCAAGATAGTTGGAAGTAAGTGGGTTTTCAAGAAGAAAACCGATATGCATGGAACTTGGATACTTATAAAGCTAGACTTGTAGCAAAAGGTTTCACTCAAACTCAAGGGGTTGATTATGATGAAACCTTCTCACCTGTTGCGATGCTAAAGTCTATAAGGATATTGTTTGCCATAGCTGCTCATTATGATTATGAGATTTGGCAAATGGATGTCAAAACCGCTTTCCTAAATGGATATCTTGAGGAAGATGTCTATATGGTTCAGCCTGAAGGTTTTGTCGATCCAACATCCTAATAAAGTATGCAAGTTAAAGAAATCAATCTATGGATTAAAACAAGCATCGAGAAGCTGGAATCACCGTTTTGATGAGGAAGTAAAGAAATTTGGTTTCATCAAAAACGCTGATGAGGCTTGTGTGTATAAGAGGCTAGTGGGAGCACAATAACTTTCCTAGTATTATGTTGATGACATACTACTATTTGGAAATGACATTCCAACCTTGGAAGGTGTAAAAACCTGGCTTGGAAGTTGTTTTTCCATTAAGGATCTTGGTGAAGCCGCCTATATTCTGGGAATAAAGATCTATAGGGATAGATCAAGGCGGTTGATTGGTTTGAATCAAAGTGCATATATTGATAAAATCTTGAAAAGGTTCAAGATGGAAAACTCTAAGAAAGGTACCGTACCTATTCAAAGAGGAACGATGTTGAGTACGACTCAATGTCCAAGCTCAAAGGATGAGCAAGATAAAATGAAGGCAATCCCATACGCATCTGCTATTGGATCCATCATGTATGCAATGATATGCACTCGACCGGACGTGTCATACGCCTTAAGTATGACAAGCCGTTACCAACAAAATCCTGGAAACAGTCATTGGATGGCTGTTAAGAACATACTTAAGTACCTAAGGAGGACAAGAGATATGTTCCTAATCTATGGATCTGGTGACGAGGAACTCGTTGTAAAAGGTTACACGGATGCGAGTTTCCAAACCGATCGTGATGATTCACGGTCTCAATCGGGATACATTTTCATTCTGAATGGAGGAGCTGTCTCTTGGAAGAGCTCCAAACAGGATGTGGTGGCTCTGTCAACTACAGAATCAGAATACGTCGCCGCCTCATTGGCAGCCCAAGAAGCTGCATGGTTGAAGAAATTCATTGCCGATCTAGGGTTTGTCCCTTCCATTCAGGACCCCCTAGAGATCTTTTGTGATAACGAGGGTGCGATTGCTCAAATCAAGGAACCCCGTGCTCATCAAAAGACTAGGCACATTGAGCGGAGATTCAACTACATACGAGATGAAGTTGAAAAGGGAAAGATATGTATTCGCAAAGTTCACACGGATCAAAACGTTGCGGATCCTCTCACGAAGCTCCTTGAAAAGGCAAAGCATGAAGGTCATACTTGTGCCATGGGACTTTGATATTCTAGTGATTGGATTTGATCTGTAAATTTTGTATTTGGATATGTGGAACTTTCTATTATTTGAATAAAGTTATTTGGTTATAATGTTTCAATAATATTCCAATTTAGCATGTTTAATCCATGAGTAAAATGTTTACTCTAAATGTCCGTAGTCGTTCATACTTGTGGGAACAAGTTTGAAGGTAAGACTATTATGAACTTGGATTGGTTGATATTCATAAGGATGAATATAGAGCAATGGGTTGCTACCAAGGTTCATAGATATTTGTGGGATACAAATATTGGACTAACCCGCATCTCAAATTTTACTACATGGAATCTTATTGATTGATCATAAGTAATTTTGAGTAAAGGCGAATATCATTTGGTATCCTCCGACCTGAGATACATATTGGGTTTTGATATTCACCAAGTGTTACACCTTGAGCCTATTCTTCACTGTCCTGAAATAGTGGACAGTACATAAGGATATGTTTAGGTATAACACGAGGTGATTGTGAGAAACGTATGTAGTCAAGATGGAATTTGTTCCTCTTATTCGTTGAGTTAGATGTCTAAGGCCTGATTAAGTTAAATCAACAAGGTATGATCATTCTGTGTCCTTGGATTTAACATGACATCTGTAACAAAAGGATAAATGATTAATTCACCTAAATCATTTCAAGTAGGGTACTTGAAAGGGATGATGTTATTGAATGGCTATAAGTCATGCGTATTAAGGTAGTAAACCGTTGTTAGGCGGTATTTACTGCTTGCATCAATCTTCTATGAATCTTGGGCAAGTGGGAGATTGTAGGATTCTATGTGCCCAAGACACTTAGAATATTGATGTGGTTAGTACGTTATGATCCAAGTCGGGTTATACCCAATAACAAGCTTAGCAAACACCAAATAATATTTAGTTGATGATATGATCATGCAATGAAATATTAACACCAATTTAGAAAATGGGTTTTCTAAACAAGTTGCATATAACATGGAACAATTTATTAGGATATATTGTTCAATGATATTATTTGTAATGTTATTTAGATGACATTACAAATTAATAATGGCTATATATTATATACAATTAATGGGTTAGTTGTATACATTTTCTAAGAGGGACAAATTATAAGACCATTTTAACATGTGATTGTGTTTAACAAAAAAGGGGGGAAACCCTTTTTCTCACCTATATTCGGCCGCCCCCCCCCCCCCCTTGTTGGTGATTGGACCAATTTTTTGATTAGACACAACACATTAAGGGTCTTTGAATGCTTTCTTGGACCAGCATCTTGATATACACATGCAACTCAACTCCAAGAAAGACTCTCTCTTCCATCTTCTCCAAACTCACGGTTTTGAAGGTGTTATAGCAGCTTCTTCTTGAAGTTTTGGTGACCAAAATCCTAGCAACTAAGGTGTTTGCTTGAAGGCTTGTGGGTATAGACGTTTGAGGACTTCTAGCTTGAAGTCTTGGCCATTAATCAGCCCTCATTCAGCACTATCTTGGACGTTTTTGAAGCTTACACAGCCCTCTCCTGGTCGTTTCTTGCTGCTCAAAGAGGTAGAAATCATAGCTCATTGTGGCTGTGATTTTATGTAGTTTTAGTACATTTTCATAGCTTGATCATTCACATATTATGATCCTTTTGTTTGGGTTTGTTTTCATCTAAAATGGTCACTAAAGAACATTATTTTCAGCTTATAAAATGGGTTTTATTAAGTTGTAACTCCGCTGCGTTTTTCAGAAAGTTTAAGTGGTTAAACATTGATTTTATGTTCTAGCAAACCCTTCAAAAGTTTCATCTCTGCTACTTTCTGTGCTAAATTACCTGTTAGTAGTAAGAATATAGATGAGCCCTTTGATGTAGAAACTGCCATAGGTAAGTCTAACAAGATTTCTAAGATGATAGTAGGATGTGATGTGGAATTAGAAGGTCATAAGTTTCCAGTTAGACCATTCGTGATGACCGTAGGCGGGTTTGATGTAGTACTAGGGATGGATTGGTTGGCGGATTACGAGGCAAACATTGTGTGTCACAAGAAGATGATTCGTTTGACAACGCCTGACGGGAGTTTGGTAACAGTTTATGGTGATCGAGTCACGACGATTCTAAAAGAATTTTCGAGGGCGGTGGCAGGAAAGTGCATGAGGCGTAGATGTAGTGCTTACTTGGCTTATGTGAAGGATGTAAAAACACCAACACCATAACTGTTTGATGTACGGTTATGTGTGACTTCCCAGATGTGTTTCCCAAAGACTTACCACGAGTGCCACCTGACCGCGAGATAGAGTTTCAGATTGATCTGATACCAGGTGCCCAACCTGTTGCCAAGGCACCGTATCGGTTGGCTCTAACTGAGATGAAAGAATTGATGGAGCAGTTACAAAAGCTGGTTGATAAGGGGTTTATTAGAACGAGTATCTCTCCTTGGGGTGCTCCGGTCTTATTTGTGAAGAAGAAAGACGGTAGTATGAGGATGTGTATCGACTACCGTGAGCTGAATAAGTTGACGATAAAGAACCAATACCCCTTACTGAGTTATGATGATTTGTTTGATCAGCTTCAAGGTGCCAGTTGGTTCTCAAGGATAGACCTTCGATCTAGTTACCATCAGTAGAAAGTGAAGGAGCAGGATATTCCTAAAATAGCTTTTCGCATGCGTTCTGGTCACTACGAGTTTCTCGTTTTGTCATTTGGCCTGACCAACGTGCCAGTTGCTTTTATGGATCTCATGAATCGAGTGTGTCGGTCGATGTTGGACAAATCAGTGATTGTGTTTATTGATGATATCCTGGTTTATTCGAAGAGCGAGATAAAGCATGCTGGTCATATTCAGGAGGTTTTGGGGATGTTGAGAAAGGAGAAGTTGTATGCTAAATTCTCCAAGTGCGCTTTTTGGTTGCGCGAAGTTCAGTTCTTGGGTCATGTGGTGAATCCTGACGGGATTATGGTGTACCCGGCAAAGGTGGAGCGGTGATGCAATGGAAGTCTCCAAAGACGCCATCCGAGATTTGTAGTTTCTTGGGTTTGGCGGGCTACTACAGGAGATTCATTCGAGACTTCTCTAAGATCGCTTCTCTAGTAACCAAGTTGACCCAGAAGGATGTGAAGTTTATATGGGGTCAAGCTTAAGAGAGGGCATTCAAGGAATTGAAGGCGAGGTTGACTCAAGCTCCTATACTGTCATTACCCGATGGAAGTGAAGATCTGGTGGTTTATTCCGATGCTTCCTACTCGGGGTTGGGGTATGTGTTAATGTAGAGAGGGAAGGTTATAGCCTATGCATCCTGACAGTTGAAAGTCCATGAGGTCAATTATCCTACTCATGACTTGGAGCTAGCAGCCATGGTCTTTGCGTTAAAGATTTGGAGGCACTACCTTTACGGGAGAAAGGGCAACATATTCACTGACCACAAGCGCTTGAAGTACTTCTTCAAGCAGAAGGACCTGAACATGAGGCAGAGGAGATGGTTGGAGCTCATAAAATACTATGATTGTAAGATCCATTACCATCCGAGCAAACCCAATATGGGGGCAGATGCCCTTAGTCGGAAGGAGAGACCCAAACCGATTCGGGTGAAAGCTTACCGGTTAATCATGACCTTCAATGTGATGAAGCAAGTCAAAGAGTTTCAATATGAAGCATTGAAAGAAGATCATCTTAACTCTTAAAGAATGAGAGGTCTAGTCGCGAAGTTGGGTGAAAACACACTTGGTGATAAGACCCGATTCGGGCGGATGTGGATTCCTTGTTATGGGGATCTACAAATGAAGATTATGGATGAAGCTCATAATACTTGATACTCTATTTATCCTGGTGCTACAAAGATGTACCAAAGACATGAAGAAAGACTATTGGTGGTCAAGTATGAAGCGTGATGTGGTGGAGTATGTCAGTAAATGCCTTACTTATTTACAAGTGAAGGCCGAGCAGCAAAAGCCGTATGGGAGGATCAAACCTTTGGACATACCGGAGTGGAAGTGGGAGCACATCACCATGGATTTCATTACGAAGCTACCATGTACCCCGAAAGGGTATGATGCCATATGGGTGATAGTTGACCGTTTGACGAAGAGTGCTCACTTCCAACCGATCCGCGAGGCATATTCATCTGAGAGGTTGGCAGTCCTATTCATCAAGGAAATTGTAACTCGTCATGGTGTACCGGTGTCTATTGTGTCGGGTTGTGACATCCGGTTTACACCTAAATTTTTGAAGAAATTCCACAACGCGATGGGGACGAGGTTACATATTAGCACGGCTTATCATCCCCAAACAGATGGTCAATCAGAAAGGACCATTCAAAATTGGAGAATATGCTTCGGGCATGTGTTATCGATTTTGGAGGAAGTTGGGATGACCACTTACCGTTAGTTGAGTTATCATATAACAACAGTTATCATGCGAGTATTGGTATGCCTCCTTATGAGATGCTATATGGTAGGAGATGCAGAACACCCGTCTGTTGGGGTGATATTGGTCAGAAAGAGTTACGAAGCGTCGAGGTGATCAAGGCTACGATTGGGAAGCTTGAATAGATCAAGGCCTTCATGAAGGCAGCCAAAGACATATAGAAGTCGTATGCTGATAAGTGACATAGACCGATTGAGTTCCAGGTGGTTGATAGGGTTATGTTGAGGGTCTCTCCTTGGAAGGGAAACATTAGGTTCCAAAAGTGGGACAAGTTGAGCCCGAGATACATAAGGCCTTTCTGAATCATTTCTAGAGTAGGAGAGGTGGCCTATAGATTGGAATTACCAGATGAGTTAAGTGGAGTTCACCCGACATTCCATGTATCTCATCTGAGAAAGTGTCTAGCAGACGTGGATATGATTGTACCATTGGAGGATATCGAGGTAGATGAAGGGCTTAATTATGTGAAGCAACTAGTGGTGATCATGGATCGAAAAGAGAAGAGGCTGAGGAATAAAGTTGTTCCTCTTGTGCATGTATAGTGGAAGCACAGGAAAGGATTCGAGTCTACATGGGAGATTGAAGAAGAGATGAGACAGCATTACCCACGTCTGTTCGAGGATAAATAGGTTTTGGGGACGAAACCTATTTAAGGGGGGTGGACTTGTAACATTTGGTTATTTCCTTTGAAGCCAAAGAAAGAAGAAAAAAAGAAAGAAAAGAAATAAAGCCCAAAGTCGAGGGACCAAACTTGCCAAAGTACAAAAATCTTTGGAGGAGTGGGGGTATAAAAGGGGCATGGCAGCCCATTCTCCCCTCATTCTCCCCTTTATTCAGCTAGAGAGAGAGTGAAAGTAGAAAGGGCAAAGGCTAGGGTTTTGAAGAATGGAGGCGCAAAAGTCGAAGGCAAGCGGGTTTGTGATAAGCTATACCCGAAGAGGTTTTCAAGGTGAGTTCTAGGACCGCCTCTTTTACACGTTTTCAACTAATTTTGGGGCTAGAACACATGGCAAATCGTTTTTGGTTGTGTTGGGTGTAAACCCGTTTGTATGTGTATGTGTATGTGTATGTGTATGATTCGGGTGGGGTTTGATTTCGGGCTTGGTTGCGCTTGAATGGTGTTGTGGTATGTATTCCTAAGGTTTAGGATGGTTGATTTGAGCTTAGGACAGGTTTGAGAGGGTTTGGAGGCCAAAATGTGCAGATTAGGTTCAGAATGAACTGCATTCTGCACCCAGCTAGGGCTATGCGATTGGAGGCCATACGGCCGAAAGGCATGCTACTGAAGTCCATGTGCATGGATGCCATGCGATTGAGAGTCATACGCATGATGGTCATGCGACTGAAGGAAATGCGGTTGAGGGTCATGCGACTAGGGAAAATGCGAATGAAGGTCATACGACTGAAGCCCATACTCTCGAATACCATGCGACAGAGGTTCATACGCATGGGGGTAATGTGAATAAAGGCTATACAACTGGGAGTCCATATGCCTAAGTGTTCATTCGCCCATAGTACCCATACACCTAAGTGTTCTCGTACGCATGGAAGACCATGCGACTGAATAGGGTCCATACGCCCGAATGAACATAGTTTATTATCTGATTTTTGGGGAAAGTGCACATGTAGGTTTTGACCTTTGAGGTTATAGATGATGATGGGCATGACTGATGATGTACAATGTTGTATGTTTATGATGGTATGTATGATGTATGTTATGTATGTATGATGGTGCTATGTACGGTGATGTTTGTATGTTTATGTTGATGTTCCTTTTTATTGTGTGTGGTTGTTTTCCCGTGGCTTTACGTTGAATGTTAATGAATGAAACAAAAGTATTATGTAATGTAAAGTGGAAGAGAATGAAATAGGAACATGATGAATGAATACATGTATTAATGAACGAAGAAAAGTAATGTAAATCTTGCAAGCCTTGTATGTCGGAATACACCGAATGTAGGGTGTTAGTCCAACAGTGTGTGGGTTAGCTACCCTAGAAGAATGCACATCGGGGTCCGTCTTTATGACCGACCATTTGTATAGAACCTTTGTCGCTTACCCTAGATACTGTGGCCAGGCTGCCGTGCACCATGACGGAAGGTCTATGATAGACTTCGGCCCAATATACACTTTATGCATGACGGTGGAGTAAAGTTCATGGTTTTTGAAGGAATGAAATAAAGTAATGATGAACGTATGAATGAAAGTAAGAAAGTAAGAATGAATGAGAATGAAAGTAATGAAAGTGAATGGTAATGACGTACAATGAATGAAAGAAAGTATGAACGAATGATGAGGATAATAATGATATTATCCATGTGTACGTATGATGTGTGTTCACATTCAAAAGTAAAGAATGATTTAAATGAATGTAAAGTATGTTTTAAATTAAAACTAGAACTCACTCAGCAACGCTGACTTTTATGTGTTTCCAGTTGGCACGTAATTTGCTGAGGATAGCACGGGATGGCTACTTGGCTCTTGGATGTCATTCTTTTGTTTAATGTTTTTGCATTGTAATACGAACGAATGATGTTTTTAAATGAACGATTGTATTAACTTGCAAAAGCATTTATAATGAAATGAAAAGTTATTTTAATATTCTGTTGTGATGTTTTATGAAGGTTCGAAAAAATTATGTTTTATGTGCAATGATTTACCAACTCTAAGCGTCCCGGGAATGGGGCCTTACATGCTGAAGGAGTGGAACCATACCACTATTGCTCTTATTCCTAAGGTGGAAACTCCCATGGTGGTTACTGATTACCGTCCCATTTCTTGCTGTAATGTGTTGTTCAAATGCATCACCAAAATTCTGTCCAATCGTATTAAGGGTGTGCTGAATAACACTATTAGTATTAATCAGTGGCTTTTATTCCAGGTCAGAGAATTTCAGACAATATTCCATTAACACAGGAGTTAATGCATAATTATCATAGGAATGTGGGTCCTCTATGATGTGCTTTTAAAATTGATATTCAGAAAGCATATGACCAGTAAGTTGGGATTTCTTAAGGCGGATTATTATGGGTTTTGGTTATTCACTTTTAATCGTGGAATGGATCATGCTTTGTGTTTCATCCTCATCGTTTTCGGTATGTGTCAATGGTAATATTTGTGGTTATTTTCAAGGAAAGCGTGGGTTAAGACAGGGTGATCCTTTGTTGTCTTATCTTTTTGCTCTTGTTATGGAGGTTCTTATGATGTTTCTATATAAAGCTACCCGGATTGACACCCGGTTAAGATTCCACAACAAGTGTGACAAACAATGGATTGTTAACCTCTGCTTCACGGATGATTTATTTATGTTTGTGAGAGGTGAATTGCTTTCAGCCAAGTGCATTTTGGAGGCTTTAAAGATGTTTGAAAATATGTCCGGTCTTGTCCTAAGTGTCCAGAAGAGCACCGTGTATTTTTGTATTGTCCGGGATAATGTGAAACTCCAGAAGATCACTCCACAACCAACTTCGCACACACTTACCTTAAAAATCCATTAGAACAATCAAAATGACAATATTGGAACAACATAATAATTTATTGACTGTCGAGGCAAGTAAACCAAATGTAAAAAAGCAAGAAAATACTCGTTTTAACTGAATAAGAATCGAGAATCAAATTACACGCGCGGAATGGAAGTAATGAGACGTCAAACAAAGACGCAATGCGTGAACGATGAAAAAAGAAGTGAAGTCAAGGTAACATGACAAAGTACATAAGATTTACTTGTATTCTAATCAAAATTTGCAACTATGAATTGGTGCATCAAAGTATTCCCAAAAGCATAACTAATTACATTGGGAAAGGAACAATTTATACGTAAACACTAAAGAACAATATTTCTCGCATTTTTAGTTTTTTGCTTTTCATTACCACGTCCAATGCTATAGTGTTTTAATTCTCAAGGATTCTGAACACTATTGTGAACCAATATAATCAAATCTGATTATAACAATCACTGGAATCAGACTATTCATTAATGGAACATAGTATGTTTTGTATCAATTGAAACCAAAAGTGAACACAAAACCATAACTACGAGCCTTGAAATCAATCCACTTCTGCTCAAAACACTTCGAGAGCACTCCACACCCAACTTTGCACACTCTTGCCATAAAAATCCATCGAATTAATCAAAATGACAATATTGGATCATGAGAATATTTTATTGACCATCAAGGCAAGGAAACCGGGTGTAATGAAGAAAGAAAGTACTTGTTTTCATTGAATAAGAATGAAGAATCAAATTACATGCTCGGAATGAAAGTAATGAGACATCAAACAAAGACGCAATGCGTGAACAATGATAAAGAAGTCAAATCAAGATAACACGACAATGTAAATAAGATTTACTAGTACTGTAATCACACTTATGCAACTACGAATTGGTGCATCAAAGTATTTATAAGGTCCCGTTCCCGGGAAGCCTCATAGTTGGTTAATCATAGCATAAAATCAGTTTAATAACAAAACATTGCAGCGGAAATAATTAGACATTCATTTAAAATTAGAAACCATAATGTACTCATATATTTGTCCTTTAGTTGTAAACAAAACATAGTACTTGTTCTTAAATTACAATAAAAGATTTCATAAATAGGAATTCCATCCATAACTCCCCAAGTAGCTCCGTGGTGCCATCCTTAGCATCAGCATTTACCTGCCAACTATTATGCATAAAAGTCAGCTATGCAGAGTGAGTTCTAGGTTTAGGTAAATAAGAAAATATAACTTTATCCATCATATAATGACCACGCATACATCATACATAACATTGTCATCTTAATAAGCATGTTCATTATCTTTCATTCTTTCATATCTCTCACTTCATCATAAACGAGATTGCACAAAGCAAGAGCTCCATGTTGAACGACAACGAATGTCAATCCCTGTCGGTACACGTTATCATGGTAGCTAACCCCCGACAGTTGATCCACACTGCAAGGCTGTTGGAGCATATATAGTCATATATAGTGTGTCCGTCACTTGACAAATAGTCTAGGCTTAATGTAATACACCTGATATGTTGTAAACACATGAAACTGGGTCATTCACAGGAGCATATGCGAATGAGACTTAGTCGTATGACTAAGCCATGCTAATGGACCAGTCGTGCGACTGAGAGATGCAATTGGGACATTTGTAAGACTGAACCATAAGAATGGTCCCGTCGTACGATTGAACCATACGCATGGTCCAGTCGTACGATTGAACCATACGCATGGTCCAGTCGTACGAATGGCCCAGTCGCATCTAATATGGGCCGAGGCCTATATATACCAGTTTCAATGTGTAGAGAGATTAAGGATTGGAGAGGATGTCTGCCCGGAGCCTAGGGCTGCCGGATGAGAGGGGAGATCATGCTCGATCTTCCCCTTCCCAAGAGTCATGATTCTTATGTTGTAACGAGCTTGTAATCGTTATGTTTTATCAATGAAACCATTCAATTATAGTTCGTATTATTATTTGACTTTTGCTTTGATGTTGTTTATCCTTCCGTTATGAACATGCTTGGATGTTTACCGATCCAGCCGACTTCATAATTTGTATGAGAACCGGTTACTGCTGGAATGATCTAACAATCATTCTAGCAACCCGAGCTCTTGATTTCTGGATCAAATTTCAGATCTTGACATTAAACCCACTTTGTGTTCTTCGTGGTTTGCTCAGATCTTGTTACGTGTGGTGTTTCTATGTTAAAATCAAACTCGAAACCACGTTCTGATCACCTTTTGAATATGATGATGTCTATTTTGTTTTGGTTCATGTAAAATTCATCAGATTAGGTTTTGAGCAGCCCTACCGGCTGCAGATGTCAAAATCTGCGTGCAGACCCGTTCATGCGACTGAGCCATGCCAATGGACCATTCCTGCAACTGGACCATGGTAATGGACCATTCGTGCGACTGGACCATGGTAATGGACCATTCGTGCGACTGGACCATACTAATAGACCATTCATGCGACTGGATCATGCTAATGGACCATTCGTGCGACTAGACCATGCTAATGGACCATTCGTACGACTAGACCATGCTAATAGACCATTCGTACGACTGGAATGCGTTTGGACCAGTCTTATGACTAGTCATGCTACTGGACTAGTCTTCTGACCAATCATGCTACTGGACCAGTCATGCTACTGGACCAGTCTTATGACGAGTCATGCTACTGGACCAGTCTTATTACAAGTCATGCTACTGGACCAGTCTGATGACGAATCATGCTACTGACCAGTCTTATGACCAGTCTCACAAATATATCATTCGTATCATCCATTCACATGAATGTGATATTTGTTCTCCACGACATATGGATGAACGGTGTTCCAGACCAAAAAAAAGGTCTGGAACTACCTTTTGCACAGATTTGGGGATGAACAAAGCACAATCACCCTGAGGTTCTTTTGTCAAATAAGTTTGATGTATACCCTATTATTCGTCGGACTTCCAGAATAGGTGAATGTAATTGGAACACGAAAGAGAGAAGCGAAGATGTCAGCAGTCGGTGCTGATTTTGTGGGGTAGTCAGGAGCATCTGACTATTTATGGGCCAATCAAGTTATATCTATCCGCACAACAAGGACTCCATTCTTAGGGGGAATCCATGTATCGAGAAAGTGAAGACGCAATCAGAAAGTGATGATGTGAGCAGGTTTCTGATGATTAATCTACGTGCATGCTGATTTATTTGATATTGTCAACTGTGGATTGGAACCCTCAACCTTTTGCCCAATACATCGTATGAAGATGCCAAGATAGCACAACGTTTATATATTGGGATATGCTGAATGTGAGGGGGAATTTTTTGCAGTTGTTAATGTTAATCAAGTTCGCATGTGTGAAGATTGAAGCAATGGAAAACTGTTCATGTCATTATCTGGAAATATCAATCATATGGGGAATCTTGCTGCTGTGATGGTGTTCTGCAAAGTAAATGGAAGATGTTGTGCCTAAATTCATTTTTAGGGATATTGTAGCAACCTGACGGATCGGCAACGTTGGCTAATATGGTTTTGTTTGATTCTATTGGCAACCAGAGCAAAGATTGATTGAAGATTGTAAGAGGTGTTATATACTATTCGCAAGCAACGTCCAGGGGGGAATTTGTTGGAGCATATATAGTCATATATAGTGTGTCCGTCACTTGACGAATAGTCTAGGCTTAATGTAATACACCTGATATGTTGTAAACACATGAAACTGGGTCATTCACAGGAACATATGCGAATGAGACTCAGTCGTACGACTGAGCCATGCTAATGGACTAGTCGTGCGACTGAGAGATGCGATTGGGACATTCGTAAGACTAAACCATAAGAATGGTCCAGTCGTATGATTGAACCATACACATGGTCCAGTCGTATGATTGAACCATATGCATGGTCCAATTGCACGAATGGGCCCAGTCGCATCTAATGCCGAGGCCTATATATACCAGTTTCAATGTGTAGAGAGATTAAGGATTGGAGAGGAAGTTGCCCAGAGCCTAGGGCTGCCGGATGAGAGGGGAGATCATGCTCGATCCTCACCTTACCAAGAGTCTTGATTCTTATGTTGTAACGAGCTTGTAATCGTTAGGTTTTATCAATGAAACCATTCAATATAGTTCATATTATTGTTTGACTTTTGGTTTGATGTTGTTTATCCTTCTGTCAAGAACATGCTCGGATGTTTACCGATCTAGCCGACTTCACAAAGGCACATAGCCCGCTCATGAATACGGATCAATCATCATACATCAGACTCACATATGTGAAGTCTATCATAATGCTTGCAAGACTTTTCATCATCAAACAAGCCTGGGGGTAACATTCATTAAGTTTCACTTTTCATTAATATCATCTTCCACTTATATATATATATAATACATAACTTATTATGTACACACCATGCCAAGTACTAGTCATCATAAAACATAACCAACCCTCCGTGGAACAGCAGGGGTTCGGGGGCGGCAACCCCTAGTGGGGTCCTAGGGGCAACGCCCCTGGCTGGGGCGGGCTGGATGCCGAGACTAGCTTCTAAACATGGAAAAAATTACAAATAAGGGGATCTAGAACTCACCTGGATACCGAGACTAGCTTCTAAACTATGCTTACAAGGCTAGGACCACACTACACAACCTACAGATGAGTTAACACTTAAAGAGGTTAATTTCCACCAAAATTCACTGCTAATTTCGCTGCTAGATCAGCAATTTCACTGCTAGATTCGCCAACAGTTTTGCTGCCACTTTCGCTGGTAGTTTTGCTGGCAGTTTCGCTGGCGTCTTTGCTCCCAGTTTCGCCCAACTTTTGTTGGATAACTTGGCAGCGAAACTACCTGTGAAACAATAGTTTTGTAGGAAGTTCTTATAGTTTCGTTGCTTGAATATGCAAATTCGTTGGATGCATATACAGTTTCGCAGAACGAATAAAACTTACGAACCAGCCCGTTTTTAACCCAAAATCACAACTTTTTATGTCCAAACTCTTAGTTTATCATCTATGAGGCTATATCTATGCTTTTTACATGTTTTTATACATAAAAATTTGACCTTTATGCGATTCTTTGCAACTTTTCAAAACCCAAAACCCTAGAATCCGAGTTTGATCTACAGAAGGGTTTAGAGGCCGATTCTTACCTGGATTTGTAGCTCCTTTCTTATGGTTTGATGATCAACCATTCAGATCTTCAACCCCTTAACCTTTGAAGCTCCAAATCTTGAGTTTTCTTCACTTTCTCTCTCTACTTTCTCTCTCTACTACGAATTTTGTGGCTAGGGTTGGAATGAGGAAGATGGTGGCTAATTAGATGAGTTAAAGGCCTGATTATTGGCCCTAATTCACTTAGGCTCTTACCCAAGCCTAACTAGCTCATAACCATTCCTTTCTTTATTAAATACTCACTAATTAAGCCCATTATCCTCGATGACTCGTTTTAAATTTTTGAGGTGTTACAAGTCTCTCCCACTTATTTATGTTTCATCCTCAAAACCCGTCAGTCATCAAATAATTGAGGATAAAATTTCCTCGTCTCCTCCTTGGTCTCCCACGTAGATTCTGACCATTTTCTGTGTCTCCACTGTACTCGTACCAACGGAACCACTTTCTTACGTAAGTGCTTCTCTTTCCAATCAAGTATGGCCACCGGCTGTTCTACATAGTTCAGTCATTCATCGACTTCAATGTATTCTAATGGTACAAATGCAACACTTTTTGCTAGACTCATCGGGTAATTCTATCGGTCAAAGGCGATACATGATGATCCTTTTCAAAGGCGATACCTGATGATACATGGAATGTAGAGTGAATTCCACTTAACTCATCGGGTAATTCTAGTCTGTAGGCCACTTCCCCAACCCTCACGATAATACAGAATAGCCTTACGAATCTTAGGCTTAACTTTCCTCTTTTCTGAAACCTGATGATCCTTTTCAAAGGCGATACCTTGAGCATAACCTTGTCACCAACCTCAAACTCTATCGGTCTTCGCCTCTTATCAGCATAAGACTTCTGGCGATCCTTTGCAGCGTTCATGAATGCCTTAATCTTATCTAACTTCTCGGTTGTGACCTCAATCACTTAAATACTTCCCAATTCCTTTTGCTCGATGTCACCCCAACACAACGGCGTTCTGCACTTCCTACCATACAATATTTCATAAGGTGCATACGAATGCTAGCATGGTACTATTATTATATCAGAATTCTACCAATGGTAAGTGCTCATCCCAACCTCCTCCAAAGTCGATTACACATGCTCGTAGCATGTCTTCTAGCATCTGAATCGTTCTTTCCGATTGACCATCCGTCTGAGGGTGGTCAGCCGTACTAATATGTAGTCTAGTGCCCATTGAGTCGTGAAACCTCTTCCAGAACTTGGATGTAAACCACGTGTCCCTATCCGAAACGATAGACACTAGCACATTGTGACGAGCCACGATTTCCTTGATGAATAGCTCTGCTAACCGCTCAAGGAAAACGTCTCATGAATTAGTAGGAAATGGGCGCTCTTTGTTAAACCGACAACAATCACCAAGATCGCGTCACCTCCTCTGGTTGTGCGAGGTAGCTTCATGATGAAGTCCATTGTGATGTGTTCCTATTTCCATTCAGGGATATCCAACGGCTGGATCATCCCATATGGCTTTTGGTGCTCTGCCATCACTTGCGCACAAGTCAGGCACTTGCTCACATACTTAGCCACGACTACTCACTTCATTCCTGGCCACCATAATCTTTCTTCAGATCCTGATACATTTTTGTGGCACCAGGGTGAATGGAGTATCGAGTTTTGTGAGCCTCATCCATGATCTTCTCCCTCAGATCCCTATAGAGAGGGATCCACATTCTCCCAAATCGGGTTCTAACACCCAGGGTGTTATCCCCCAAATCTGTCTTTTCATCCTTTTAGAGTTGACTCTGTCATCTCTCAATGCCTCATCCTAAAACTCCCTCACTTGTGTCATAACATCAGGCGTCAAGATTATCTGGCAAGCCCTCACCCGAATTGGTTCGGGTCGTCCCTTTCGGCTAAGGGCGTCAGCAACCACATTGGCTTTGCCTGGATAATAATGAATTTCACAGTCATAATCCTTGATCAGTTCCAACCACCTCCTCTGCCTCATGTTGAGTTCCTTTTGTTCAAAGAAATATTTCAGACTTTTATGATCAGTGAAGATGGTGCACTTCACCCAATACGTGCCTCCAAATCTTCAATGCAAACACCACCACAGCCAACTCCAAATCATGGGTAGGATATTGGCCTCATGACCTTTAATTGTCTAGAAGCATAGGCTATCACCTTCCCTCATTGCATTAACACGCAACCCAATCCTGCATATGAGGCATCCGAGTAGACTACCAGATCCTCGTTCCCTTCAGGTAACGTAAGATAGGGGCTTGAGTTAACCTCATCTTTAGTTCTATGAAGGCGTTCTCCTGATCAGTACCCTAATTCATACTTCACATCTTTCCGGGTCAACTTAGTCAAAGGAGAAGCTATCTTGGAGAAACCTTAGATAAACCTCCTATAGTAACCTGCCATGCCTAAGAAACTATGAATCTCACATGGGGTTTTTGGAGGTTCCCATTGCATCACTGCTTCAACCTTCACAGGGTCCACCCTGATCCCCTCGGGATTAACCACATGACCCAGAAATTGAACTTCTCAAAGCCAAAATGCTCATTTAGAGAACTTAGCATATAACTTCTCGCTTCTGAGTGTCTCCAATACTTCTCGAATATGATCGGCATGTTCTTCTTCACTTTTTGAATAAATCAAGATGTCATCAATGATCACTATTACCGATTTATCCAACATCGGTCGACATACCCAATTCATAAGGTCCATAAAGGCAGCTGGCGCGTTGGTTAAACCAAAGGACATGACGAGAAATTCGTAGTGTCCATAACGCGTATGAAACGCTATTTTAGGAATGTCTTGCTCTTTCACCTTCAGTTGGTGGTAACCATGACGCAGGTCTATCCTTGAAAACCAGCTGGCATCCTATACTTGATCGAACAGGTCGTCAATCCTTGGTAACGGATACCGGTTCTTTAAGGTTAGTTTATGGAGCTCGCGATAGTCAATGCACATCCGCATGCTACCGTCTTTTTTCTTGACGAATAAAACCAGAGCACCCCATGGAGAGATACTTGGTCGGATGAAGCCCTTATCTAATAAGTCTTGCAACTCATCCCTTAGTTCTACCATCTCCGAAGGAGCTAATCGATACGGTGCTTAGCGACGGGTTGTGCTCCTAGTAGCAAATCAATCTGGAATTCGATATCGCGGTCAGCCGGCACACCAGTCAGGTCTTCAGGAAAGACATTAGGAAACTCGTGCACTACCGGCACATCTGATAATTGTGGCTCTGGCGCATCCACATCTTTTACATAGGCCAAGTAAGCGCTACACCCACGTCTCAAGTACTTTTTAGTTGTGATCATCGACACGACCTTCGGTACACAGCATACTTATTCCCACGAACTGTAACAGATCTACCATTAGAACAATATTGGCTTTAGGCTAGCTAACGAATCCATGCCTAACACCACATCGAAACCTCCTAAGGCATAACAATGCAACCTAGCAGGGAACTTACAATCTTCTAACTCAATCAGGCAATCCTCAACCACTTTAGTTACCTTAGTGGACTTACCAACAACAGTTTCTACATAGAAAGGCTCATCTAACTTTCTACTCTTACCATGCAATAAATGACAAAAGGCAGAACTCCTACTAGCACCAGAATCAAAGAGCACAGAAGCATATTTGTGGTCTACTAGAAACATACCTGAAACTACTTTTAGATATGCCCTGGCCTCCTCCCGAGTTATGTTTAGTGCCCTCGCCTTTGCCTTCAAACCGTCACCCTTTCCCTTATCTCCAGCTTTAACCGTTCCTTATCCTCCTGATTTCCCTTTCTTGCAGTCCCTCCCCATATGTCCCATATCTCCACACTAGTAACACTTCACCGCCTTGCAATCCCTAGCATAATGTCCCTTGCCCCCACATTTAAAACATTTTCCCTCCCAACTCTACACTCTGTTAGGACCATTTTCGGTACGGAGTACTAACTGATTTATGCATGTACCAAACAAAATAATGTGGAATCCTAATTGATTGGCGATCCCATCAGTGAGAATGTGAGTATAATCAATCCAAGAATGAAACTAAACATTAAGAATGATAGTAGGATGATTTACTGCGATCTATGAACTTGGAACAGGTGTTCTAGGGTCTCTGGATGGCTAGGGTACGATTTAGTGCGTAGGGATTCGAATTGTTACGTTTTTCCATGAATTAAGTGGTATTTATTGGTTAGGGTTTTCCATTCGTGCGATTGAACCATTCGCATGGTTCAATCATGCGATTGAAGCATGCGGTTGATCCATTCGCACGACTGAAGATTCAATCGTGCGATTGAGTCAATCTCATGTTACAATCATGCGACTGATCCAGTCTCCTGGTTCAATAGTACGACTGGTTCATTAGCATGAAGTATTCATGCATATGGTCCATTAGCATGGTCCATTCACGTGAGAACTTCACACAATTAAGTTTAAGCACATTTCTCAATCATTATTGACCAAGAACTATGTAAACAACCACAAACCTATATAATTAGTTCAATATGCGTTAACACACAATAATTAATGAAACATTAAACATAATAAGCATCACAAACACATTATATTTCATTCATACCCATTCTGTTGCATATATGTAAGACATGAAAGACATTTTACATTAAGCTCATAAACTAGGTACATGTGCATCTACAAATCCCCCTTGGACCTAGTTTAATCTATTGTCTAACATTCTTCATCAGCTCCACATATTTCTTGTACTTCTCCTCCCTTGTAACTCCTGCATGTATTTCGAATGCAAAGTAGAATCTTATCACGTTTTGGAATTGGAGGGCGTGTACAATGTCTTGCGCGTCATAGAACAGTAGCCACTTGTATACAGTGTACACATCGTCAAAAGACAAGTTAGTTAGCCATATTAGGTCAAATACCGTGATAGTTTCCATATTTCTATTTCTATTCAAAACTATGACCGCCTCACCTGTTCTCCAGTCATAGTACCACCACTTGAAGTGTGGAGTGAAGTCCTATGGCATTTCCCTTAAGGGATTCTTGACATCGTGCGCGGAGGACTCCACTT
The DNA here is from genome assembly GCA_025506515.1 of Flaveria trinervia. Taxonomy (NCBI): domain Eukaryota; kingdom Viridiplantae; phylum Streptophyta; class Magnoliopsida; order Asterales; family Asteraceae; genus Flaveria; species Flaveria trinervia. The sequence continues at coordinate 36,104,011 of CM046456.1, forward strand.
CAGCACTATTTTTGGCTTTCCAGTAATGGCATCAACTTTAGACCTTCTCATATACCTCGTCGTTGTTGAGGTTTGAATTTGACCCACCTGGTGTGGTACTCTCTTTTCAAAGCATCTTCAAACCAGCCTGACATCTTTCTTGGGTCAGCATATAACAGCTTCAATTTGGCCAGCTAGTTGAGCTCAAAACGAGGGAGAGTCTTCAGATCATGTGGGAATCTAAAGTACTCGTTTCCCTTCTCCCTCTTGACAGCATATACATTTAGATCTTCAAATAAGCCCATGATAATCTTGCCTGACACCTTGTGATGCTTCTTCACTTTGTAGAGCTTGGTGTAGGCACTTAGCTTTGGGGCACTACATTGGGCTCTGATCTCTGCAAAACATACCGCCCATTCAGCCTTTTTGATGTTGACATCAGCGTCTGAGGCATGGGCTTGATCCTTATTCTTCTTCGACTCTGCTCTATCTATCCAGTGTTTCAAATGTATCACTGACAAGAGTGTCACCCTGATTGGGGACTACATTTCCCTCGTTGTCAGCATACTTTGGATAATGCTAGGATGTGACGTCTTCAATACGTCTACATCATTAAGCTCATGATCACTATCCATGTCAACTGTAGGAGCATCCTTCACTATTTCATCTTGATTCAGTCGGATTATCTCAGCTAGTTGCTCATTTGTAAGGTCATGAATTATTTCTCCTTCTTCAGGAGTATAACTCACAAACCTCCTGACAATCCTTTGCAAATGAAGTATCGTTGTCAGTTGAGACTTGATTTGCTGAAGGGGAGCAACATCGTACTCATCTTGCTGAGATGATGATCAGCTTGATATAAACACATAAATACATCAACCATTAGTCAATAGTCAAGACAGTAAAACATTAACTAAATATAAACATTATGTACATGAGTTTAAAACATTATTCAATTACACATGATTTTGAATTACATAAACATCTAGGCATTATGTTTGTCCTGAATCATGTGCTCCTCTGCAGTCAAGGCCTCGAGGCACCCTGATCTTGATTCTTCTTGGTCCGCCTCTCACTAGCTTGTGTGGCACCCGATGCAGATACATCACCTTCTTCTTCATCATCTCCTCCATCTCCTGCACCTTCATCATCTCCTTCCCTTGTTTCATCCTCGTCAACATCCTCTTCATCATCATCCTCAACATCATCGTCATCACCATCCCTTTCTCTTATCTTCAGAGGCTAATCCTTTGTTCCTTTAAGCATGATCATGATGGTCTTTTTGACAACCTCCAATCTCTATCTTCGTTGTTGATAGAACTTTATGCTCCTGGAGTTGGGCAATCTCTTGACTTTGAGCAGCCATCTGTTGAGCCTGATCCTCTCCTAGCTGGGCCTGCTGAGCAATCTGCTATGCTTGGGCAGTGTTCTGCTCCACAAGCTGTCTGATTTGTGTTGTTCTTTCCTCGTCAGCAGCCCACAGCTTCAGCACCATCCTGTTAAGTGCTACCAGCTCATTACCCCAACAGAAGGTAGGGAGGATTCTGTAGTGAATGGCTGGTGGGATGATGGTCCGGGCTAGTGGCTGGTGGTAGTGGTGGTCGCTGTGGTGAATTTGGGTGATGGTATATGTGGGGGTGTGATGGGTAGGCTGTAGTGGTGGAAGTAATGTAGATAGGTGGTGGAGTGGCTGTGGTAGTGATGGGGGTGAGGTGGTAGTAGTGGTGTTTGTAGCGGTGGTAGTGGGTAAGTGAGTGGTGGTGGTAGATATAGTGGCAGTGGTGGTGGAGGTAGGAATCAGCGTGAACTCCATCTTTTCGGCTTCATCCCATGGGGCTGAGCCATCCTCTTCTTCCTCGAACCCCTCGAGGAGGATGCTCCCCCTGGGATGCTGGGCTGGTCTGGGGTATAAGTAGGATCTGTAGTAGTCTCCCCAGATGCAGCTTGGCGTCCTCCAACCGCCTCCATTCCATGTTCGGTGGCAACCACCCTCCTGCCCACCGTTCTCGTCAACAGCTCATCAGCACTCTCCTCCTCCTCATCAGGTCTGAAATCTTGACGGTAACCTGCTATGGTCGCCTCTCCATGAGTGGGTGGTGGAGGTGTAACGTCTATAGTGGGGGCCCTAGATGAAGCGGGGCTAGAGTCTCCACCATCACCACTGTCATCATCCCCTGAGTCATCGGTGGGGAGCACAATCTGCTCAGTATTGGATTCGCTATCATGGTGACGCCACTTCCTCTATGACGGCGCCACATAGTCTTCCCGGGCCAGATGCCTAAACAATCGCCTCACAGGGGGTTTCACCTGCTTCCCCCTGTATACCTTCATCTTGCCCAAGGTGGTATCGTCCATCACCTTGAGTACTACAGCGTCCTCCTCCTCCTTAGGTAGCTGAGGGAGCTTCTGATCAATGATCATCTGCATGAAGCACAGGTACATACAAAATCCCTCCTTCCCCTTGGCCTCGATGTTTTCCACTAGATAGGTGAAGATCATCCTGGAAAAGCTGAAATGATGGTTCAGCACCAACGCCACGTAGGCGTTCTGAATCTGATCCGATAGCTCATCGAAGCCTCCCTTCTTGGAGGCAATGCACTTAAGTAGCACATGTGCCAAGTACTTGAATTGGTGGCACAGGTTGCTCTTGTTGAGCACACCTGCGGTGATGTCCCCTAAGTACTTGGCTCGTAGGAAGCAGTCACGCACTATCAACAGGTGCAGTCGGGTCGGATAGTCGGCATCATCTCCAAACTCTAAAACAATCCTAAGATTCTCCTCTGTGATATCTATTGCATGACCTAAGATAGAGCTCCTAATACGGTGGGGCTCTACGGTCCTATCGACAACCGCGCCTTCCCAAAAGTCCTGTTGAGGTGATCGGTATGGTGTGCATGGACTAGATATGGCACGGAAGATCCTCATCTCCGCAGGAAAGTGATAATGCCTGAGAAATCTACAGCATTCCTGGAGGTGAGATCTAGATGAGCACAAATATTGTGCTTAGTGCTCATGGGCCAACAACTCGTCATCTGTCACACAAAGCAAATAACGTTAGTGTGTCGATGAGTAACAATTTGATTCATTTGAACTTGAAGTTTTATGTTCTGTCATGCGAATGAACTATACGACTGAGATTAGTCATGCGATTGAGCTCTTCGCACGACTGGGCATTCGACTTGGATCAGTAGTATGCTATCTCATGCGGGTACACCAGTCGTGTGACTGAACTCATACGCATGGTACAGTCGTGCGATTGAGCCATTCGCCCAACTCAGTCGTGTGACTGAAGTTCATCAGGGTGTCCATTCGCATGACAGACTGTCTGTTCAATTTAAATTCAAATTTTGAGCAAAACTTAATGTTAGACGTTGTGGTTTCACTCATTAGTTTCGCAAGTGACCGATATAACACCTAATAGCCTTTAATTTCACAATATACTTAGTTTTATCAGTTTATTAGTCAATCTAAGTCTCGGCTCTATTTAGGGCTAAATTCAGTCAATTAGGGCACGAATTGATTGACATTTAAGTAGATTGCACCACACTGTACTTTACCTTTTGTCTATCAGTCATGCTTCCTAAGGTAAGTTTAACTCCATCTGCACCGACCGGCATGCCATACCTTGTCTCTATAGATTCCTGCAGATTTGGGTCTCCACCATTTAGGTAGATCTCGAACCTTTGCTTCCATTATGGGTAATCATCTAATGTTATGAGCTTAGGGGGCTTATTGTGATTCCCCACTTCATTTTCCAGAAGCAATAGATTCTGGATCCGTGAATCTCTACCTGCGGTGAATGCTGAATACTAATCTTCTATTGCTATTTACTTTTGACTTTAGAACAAATAGTTGTACTTGTGTGAATTAAAGAGTGCGATTGGGCTATTCGTGCGATTGAACAATGCGGATGGTTCAATCGTGCGACTGAACTAATGCAGAAGGTTCAATCGGGTGATTGGACAGGTGCGGCTGAACAATGCAAACAAAGATCTTCAGTCGTACGAATGGATGGAAGACTGAGCCAATCATGCGTATGAGTGGTGCGAATGGGTTCAGTCATGCGATTGAGTCAATCGTGTGACTGGAGCTGCTAGTTTTTGAAAATTCGAGGATTTTAGGTACTTTTACGCAAAAATACGAATTTTTCACTAACCCTAATTGCCGTATGCCAGAAAAACATTATCTTTTGACCTGGAGACGTTGAAAACACTGTTGACACAAACAGATTAAGATTCAGTCGTGCGACTGAGTTAATCTCATGTTACAATCATGCGACTGATCCAGTCTCCTGGTTCAGTCGTGCGACTGGTTCATTAGCATGAAGTATTCATGCGTATGGTCGATTAGCATGGTTCATTCGCATGAGAACTTTAGAGGATTAAGTTTAAGCATGTTTCTAAATCATTATTGACTAAGAACTATGTAAACAACCACAAACCTATATGTTAGTTCAATATGTGTTATCACACAATAATTAATGAAATATTAAACATTATAAGCATCACAAACACATTATATTTCATTCATACCCATTTTGTGACATATATGTAAGACATGAAAGACATGTTACATTAAGCTCATAAACTAGGTACATATGTATCTACACACTCCCCCGAATGACCTTTTCCACATTTTCTACAAGCACCTCCTTCACCAGTATTTGCCGTCTCCCTGACTGATCCATAACCCTCATCCTCTTCTGTCCACTCCTGAAGGTATCACCTCCGAACCTCTTCCCATTTCCATTCTTGTTCCCGTTCCATTTCTCCACCTTCTACACAGGCATTGGGTCCCTCTCATCGTACAACCTCCCAGCTAAATCCACTATAGACCTAAACGTCCCTGGTCTGGCTGCAATCATGTGCCTCCTAATATCCACGGGCAAACCCTGTATGTATCTTTTGATCTTCTTGGATGTAGTTACCATGTCTAGCACAAGTATTGTAAGTTCACTGAACTTGGAGGTATACTCTTGATGAGTCATGTTCCCAACCTCCAAATACAAGAACTCCTTCTCAATCTTGTCTCATTCCTGATGGGGACAATACTCCTCTAGCACCAACTCCTTCAACTCAGACCATTTCATTTTGGCTATCAATCGCTTTCCTTCAGCCTGGACAATATTGTCCCACCAACACAATGCTTAGTCGATGAAAGAATGAGTGGCAAACTTAACTTTTTGATCTTCCCTACACTCACTAATTTCCAATACCGCTTCCATCTCTCTGACCCAATGATGAGCGGCAGTAGCATTGCTATTACCGTCAAAGGTTGGGGGCTTGCACCATTGAAATGCCCTATAATTGCACCCGTTAGCAGTCTCTTTTTCAGACTCTTCATCACTGTCATCATCATGAAGTACCACCTTAGGGTTTGATGGCTCCTTTTCAGTTTCTTCAGTCCTCCCAATGGACTTCCCCGAATTCCTCTCATTTTCCTTTCCCTCCTTCTTAGCTTTCTCTCCATCCCTAACTGCTTTAATCAACTTAGTCACCACTGAGGGTAACACATTCTGCATAACATTGTACACCTCATCAGCGATAGCCTCCTTCACAGTAGATTTGAGGGTGGCTGATCCCTCCCCTTCCAACTCCTCATGAACAGTCTCAGCATTAGCTTTGCTCCGGGTGACACGTGGCTCAGTAGTACGCCTGCCATGAGCACCTCGTCGGGTTGCCTTCCCTGATTTTCTACCAGCCATGACTAATTCCTATAAGATTTATACACCAAAATGGTTATTCAAGATAATTGCTTAGATCATATAAGTACGGTACATCCTCAATTACAGTGGCCAAGTGTGATTAACTACTTACCTTACTCTCCTGTCCCAAGTAATCACTATCCTAACACATGTCAGTATTAAAATCTAAAAGCACATAGAACATATATCACACACACAAAATCCCAATTTTACTTGAAAACCTTTACCTAATGGCACGTAGCTACTTGGATTGGCATCCTTCATTCGGTCCCATTTTCAGTTTATGTTCAGATTTAGAAAACAGTTACCCAATTCTCTTAAAGTTTGGCTCTGATACCAACTTGTAAGGCCTCGTTCCCAGGAAGCCTCACAGTTGGTTAATCATAGCATAAAATCAGTTTAATAACAAAACATTATAGCGGATATAATTAGACATTCATTTAAAACTTAGAAACCATAATGTACTCATACATTTGTCCTTAATTGTACAAAATATAGTACTTGTTCTTAATTTACAATAAAAGAATTCATAAATAGGAATGCCATCCATAGCTCCCCAAGTAAGCTCCATGGTGCCATCATCAGCATGAGCATTTACCTGCCAACTATTATGCATAAAATTCAGCTATGCTAAGAGAGTTCTAGTTTTAGGTAAATAAGAAAATATAACTTTTATCCATCATATAATGACCATGCATACATCATACATGACATTTTTATCTTAATAAGCATGTTCATTATCTTTCATTCTTTCATATATTCACTTCATCATAAACGAGATTGCACAAAGCAAGAGCTCCATGTTGATCGACAACGAATGTCGATCCCTGTTGGTACACATCATCATGGTAGCTAACCCCCGATAGTTGATCCACATTGCAAGGCACATAGCCTGCTCATGAATACGGATCAATCATCATACATCAAACTCACATAAGTGAAGTCTATCATAGTGCTTTCAAGACTTTTCGTCATCAAACAGGCCCAGGGGTAACATTCATTAAGTTTCACATTTCATTAATATCATCTTCCACTTATATATATATATATTATATATATAATACTTAACTTATTATCTGCACACCATGCCAAGTACTAGTCATCATAAAACATAACCAACGCTCCGAGGAACAGCAGGGGTTCGGGGGGCAGCCCCTAACAGTGGGGTCCCAAGGGCGGCACCCCTAGTGGGGTCCAAGGGGCAACGCCCCTGGCTGGGGCCAGGCTGGATGCATAATAACCACAAAACATGGAAAAACTTACAAATAAGGGGATCTAGAACTCACTTGGATACCGAGACTAGCTTCTAAGCTAAGCTTACAAGGCTAGGACCACACTACACAGCCTGCAGATGAGTTAACACTTAAAGAGGTTAATTTCTACCTAAATTCCCTGCTAATTTCGCAACTAGATTCACCAATAGTTTCGCTGGCGGTTTTGCTGGCGGTTTCGCTGGCGGTTGTGACATCCGGTAAATTTCCGTTACCAAACTCCGTTAGTTCCGTTAAGTCTTGTATACACGTGTCGTGAGCACACACTAGTTGTCGTTTAACGTTGGTGACATAATAATAATGGATAATGTTAATTTGATGTGAATCTAATTGATTATGTGAGTATTGGGTTATGTTTATGTGTTTACACATTTTTAAAAGGTTATTAGAAAATTAATCGCGTAACGCGGAAACGTGCCTATTTATTCGTATATCTTGTGTTTTTATAAAGATAAGATATATAATGATTTTCATAAGTTTATATCTTTATATTATGAAGTTAAAAACACTTTGCAAAGAGTTTAATGCCTAGTTTTTATAAAATACAAATTACAAGGGCTAAAAGGGTAAATATGTAAATTAAAATTAAATAAAACAAAACCCTAGCCCCACACCCACCCCTTTCGGCCGTGATCTCCCATCTAAACCCATCCCTTTGCGAAAATCAGCCAAGAACAGGCATCAAAACATCAATTTGATTCGATTACAAGGCATACAACACATAGGAATCATCAATTACAAGTTATTACACGTTTAAAGGTTAGATTTTTCATGTTTTTGTGAGTTTTGTTGAGGGCCGAACCCTAATTGTGTGAAATGGCCTTCATGGGGTCGAAATTGATGTTGGTTGATGATGTTAGTATGTTAGTTAGATTGAATACATGTTAGTTAACGTCGATTATGCATGAATTCTATGTTTTTAGTGGATTGATCATGAACTTTGTGTATGAAACAAACCCGAGTTTGAAAATGCTATGATTATGCATGATGGATGATTGTTTGATGAATGTATGATGATTAGTAGGTTGTATGAATGTTAGGATACATTGAGTTTGCAAGAAATTGGTGAATTGAAGTTGGTGTTCATAGGTTACTAATAATAGTAACTTTATTTTGCATGTAATGATGATCTAGTGATGGATTGATGTTATGGATGTGTTCATGATGATGATTAGATGCTAGATTGTTGTTATGAATGCTAGAAATCTTTGAATGGATGTTGTTGGTTCATATCTTGCCAAAAGTAGAAACTTTTGTTTATGAAGATGGTTAGATTATGGTGATTAGGCAATGTTGATCATGTCTAGATATTGTTATGAGCTTGAGATGGTATAATTATGATGAATTCATGAATACGTTGGATGGTTGATAGATGTTGGGATGTACTTTCCCAAACGGGAAACTTTATTTGCTTAAAGTCTGAAAAATGATAACTTGAACATGTTTGGGATGTTAGGAACATGTTAGTATGATCATAAATAGATTCTAATATGGTAGAACATGGTAATTTGGTTGTATGTGATGCCGGGGTAATCATGAATGATATTTGGACATTTATGATCATGTATGATTTGGATGTTGATTAGTGGTAGGACATCATGTTTGGGATTGGTGATTGATTGTTGTGATGCAATGCATATGGTTAATGATTATGGTTATGATCATCATACACGCGTGCGAATCTGAGGCCCCTACTTAGTAGGATTGGCAGGGTTTAGTATGTGAAGTCGTGAGTGGCTTCACATCGCATGTGGTGAGTGGTTTGATCTTTGTGTGACATGTTAGTTGTGTTATAACTAGTGGATATGTTAATGTTCTAGATTCACATGACTTGTATGATACTTGGTTGTATGATGATCTAAGTGTTACACCTGGATGATATAGCATACATATGATCTATTTGAATGTTAACTATGTATGATATATGTGTATGATTACTTGAATGGTTTACAACACATAAAGTCACCAACGGGTCAAACGGGTCAACTAGGTCAAACATGTCTGTTTTGTTTGAAATCTTGAGTCCTTGGTTGTAGTGTACTTAGGGTTTCACATGTTCTTTGATTACACGTACTCATGCACTTATATGATCTAGGTAACCTCTGAAGGTTGTCTGTCTATTCTGTTTGACAAGTCAAACTCTGTGTATCTAAACGCATATCAGGTGAGTTCATGCCCCACTTTTTATTTACTCTCTTTGGGGGAGATAGCATACTGGTAAATCACGAACGCTTTATAAATTCAAGTTGTGTATAATATTATATAGTGTTGATATCATGGAAAATCCTCACACTTTCAAATTGTTAATATTGAATAGCGGGGAAATTTGGGTAGTACTACTGGGTCTGACGAGCCCCACCTGTGTGACTCGAGGTCAACCGGGTGCAAGTTGTCTTAATGAACATTGTCACGACCTGTTAAGTCGTGGCAGGAGGCAACAACGTAACACAGTCAACTTCAATTGCGAAATCACTATGAAATAATATTTATTGTTAATGGACTAGCTATCTGTTACAATACGCTACTTGTACATCTCTATTATTAAACTGTTTATGTTTGAATATCTCTTGAACTCACCAACCATTGTGTTGATATTTTTAGTATGCTATTCTCAGGTCATTAGCTTGCTTGCCATAGGAGCACTGCATGGTCCACTGCATTCTATGACACGGTCTTCAAGACAATTTTATCATTTTAATAATTAATGATTACTCTTTTGGGATTGGCACGTGTTTTGCCACAATTGTACTTTTATTTCTTTGGGTTGTTTTCAAAACGCTTCTGCACTGTTTAATTCATTTACTTTGGGTATTTCATTTAAATTATGTCATATAGAGTCGTTCTGAGTAACTATTGACTGTGATCCTGGTTTGTTCACACGCCTTGCGGTAAAACTCCGCAAGTGGATTTTGGGGGGTGTGACAGATTGGTATCAGAGCCATTGGTTATAGGGAACTAGGTTGCATACACACTAGACTATAACCGCACACAGTTAATTAGTTATATGTGCCTTATTCTCATCTACTGTATACTCATTGGCATACACGTCACACTCTCTGCAGCATGGCATCGTCTTCGAGAGCTCCGGGTAAACGACCTGAATCACCTACACGATCTGAATCCCCACCTCCCACACCTGTACCTGATGATGGATTCGATTGGCCCCGACTGGCTTATCCCAAGAGAGATTGACTGGGATCAACCATTTGCATTGATGAAGCGTGACCCTCCGCGAGACTGGCGTTCCTATCCTAGATTTGTTGACCATATCATGTTTAGGGAGCGCGTACCTGTCCCAAAGCCACGGACTAGGAACAATGCCAATCAACCCATGCCTTCACTCCCACAAACGACGCAGTCCAACGAGCAACTGATTGTTGCACTAATGGCTGCACTGGATACAGAACAACATCAAGTAAGGCGGCTCACGGGTGATGTCTGTACACTACAGCAAGAGGTGTACAACCTGAGACACCAATTGGATGAACTCGAGGAACAACACGGGAAGACCCTGAACGGTTGTCACCACATGCAAGATGGTCTTATGGCACTCCAAGGGCGCGTGACTTCTCATGAACAGCGGGACGCCGTAGCCGATAATAGGATTGCCATTTTAGAAGCTCAGCTAGCGGCACTTAGCTTGCTATAGCTCCTGCTCACAGCAGACCCTGAGGATGAGGAGGATCCCGAGGAGGGACCCGAGGAGGAGGAACCGGAGAGATGGAGGATGATATGATGGGTCAGATGTTGTCGATTGACTTCTTTATATGACTTAGACTACGTAGTGTTTTCTTTTTGAAACCTATGTGGGAAGGGTTGTTTCCCCCACGAACGACAAACTTCAATTTTGACATTGCTAAATACATTGTGACTCATTTGCAATTTATTTACTTTGGTTATTATTTTTTTATGAATGTTGTGGTTATGATGATTCGTTATTTCTTTTGTGTACTGTTACTATGCTTCAATGAGTTAAATATGTTTGATGTTACTCATTATTTTATTTGTGAATGTAAAGTGAAAAGAATGGATGCCCATGGACGTGGACGTGGACGTGGTCATGGACGCGGACGTGGACGTGGCACCAGAGAACAGGGTGGTGGTGCTATTAACATGACTCCCGCAGAATTGGCTGCTCTAATTACGAGCATGTTCAGGCGGCAGTGGCTGCTGCCCACGCGGGTCAGCCAGCAGGTAAACAATGATAGAAGATAAATCTAATATCCTTTATAACTGTAGGGGATGTCTGATTAATGTGTGTTGTGTTAAAACAGGACCACCAGTGTGTACCTACAAGTTCTTCATGGACTGTAAACCACACACCTATAGTGGTACAGAGGGTGCTGTAGGGCTTGTACGCTGGTTCGAGAAGACTGAGTCTGTTTTCTCCAAATGTAACTGTCCACCAGCGGATCAAGTAAAGTATGCTACCGGGACTTTGGAGGGTGCTGCTCTGTCTTGGTGGAACGCGCAAGTCCAGATGCTTGGACAAGCGATGGCGAATGGACTTCCATGGGATGAGTTCAAAGCAATGATGACCGAGGAGTACTGTCCTCGCAGCGAAGTACAGAAGTTAGAGATGGAGTTCTGGCAACTGAAAATGCAGGGCTCGGAAATCTGCTTACACCACCAGAACCCATGAATTAGCAACTTTGTGCCCGGGAATGGTGAATGAGGTGCAATAAGGATAGAGCATTACAGATTGGTACCTGAAATCCAAAGTATGGTAACTGCTTCCAATCCAGCCACAATTCAGCAAGCCATCCAGCTAGCTCATAGGCTAACTGACCAAGTTGTGGAGCAAGGACGTCTACCCAACGGGGCGCTGTGGCAAGCGTGCCCGACAACAAAAGAAAGTGGGATAATGCTAACAACACCTCATCATCATCTTCCAGTGGTCAACCTCAACCTCCAGCAACAACAGCCGGTTCAGCAGCAACGGAGGTTTGACAATAACCGTAACCCCAACCAGATGCCTGCAAATAATCAAGGACCCAGTGGTTATGGTGGGAGACATCCGAAGTGTACTCGGTGTAATTACCATCATGTGGGAAGGTGTGATAGCTTCAAGTGTCAACGTTGTGGAAAAATTGGACACGCTGCGAAGGATTATCGTGGTGAACTGGTGAGGAGGCCACAACAACCCTAAGAAACTCCCAAGGGTTGTTTTGAATGTGCGAAAGAAGGGCATTACAAGCGAAACTGCCCACAACTAAGGAGGAACGGAAATGGAAACAATAAGAACAACAACACCAACAACCATAGTAACAACAACAATGTAATAATAACAACAATGGTGGAAATGGTACTGGAAATGGCGGCAATAAAGATGGAGCTAAGGGGAGAGCCTTCGTCATTGGCTCAGGTGAGGCTCTAAATCCCACAACTGTTACTGGTAGATTCTCTGTTAATGGTTGTTTTGCTACGGTACTATTTGATACTGGAGCCGATAGGAGTTTTGTGTCCTTAAAGTTCTGTAGTCTTTTAAGTGATATACCCTCTGCTTTAGAATCTAAATACACTGTGGAATTAGCCGACGGTAAACAAATCCATGTAACGCATATCCTTAAAGACTGTAAGATAGAACTTGCTTGTCATACTTTCACCATAGATCTCATGCCTGTTACGTTGGGAGTTTTGATGTTGTGATAGGCATGGATTGGCTCTCTAGCAAGCAAGCGGAAGTCATATGTCACGAGAAGATCATACGGATCCCGTTGGTGATCAAATCCTTACCGTCAGAGGTGATAGGAGTGGTGCTGTGATAGGCATCATCTCATTCATGAAAGCCCAAAAGTTTTTATGAAACCCGTGTGGCTATCCTAGCACTTGTAACCGATAAGCAGGCAGGAGAAAAGAGAATGGAGGATATTCCCGTAGTACGCGACTTTCCAGAGGTGTTCCCAGAGGATCTTCCTGGATTACCACCTCACCACCAAGTGGAATTCCAGATTGAGTTGACTCCCAGCGCAGCTTCGATTACTAGGGCACCTTATCGATTAGCACCGAACGAACTACAGGAGTTGTCGTCACAACTTCAGGAGCTTTTGGATAAGGGCTTTATTCGACCTAGTACATCACCTTGGGGAGCTCCTGTTCTCTTTGTTAAGAAGAAGGATGGCACATTCCGGATGTGCATCGATTATAGAGAGTTAAACAAGGTAACAGTCAAGAACCGATACCCTTTACCTCGTATCGACGACTTGTTCGATCAGCTTCAAGGATCAAGCTATTATGCGAAGATTGACTTGAGATCTGGTTATCATCAACTCAGAGTTCAGAAGAGGACATTCCCAAGACTGCGTTTCGTACTCGTTATGGTCATTATGAGTTCTTGGTCATGCCTTTTGGGCTGACTAATGCACCTGCTATGTTCATGGACCTCATGAACCGCGTGTGCAAACCGTATCTTGATCAGTTTGTCATTGTGTTCATCGATGATATACTGATATATTCTAGGACCAAGGAGGAGCATGAAGAGCACTTACGAATGATCTTGGAACTGTTGAAAAATGAGCAGCTGTATGCTAAATTCTCAAAGTGTGACTTTTGGATAAGAGAAGTACAATTCCTAGGTCATATTGTTAATGAGGAAGGGATACACGTTGATCCTGCCAAAGTTGAGGCGATAAAGAATTGGACTACACCCAAAACGCCGAGCGAGATAAGACAATTTCTGGGATTAGCAGGATATTACCGCCGATTCATAGAAGGATTTTCTAAGATCGCTCAACCTCTCACAGCCTTGACTCACAAAGGAATGACATACAAATGGACTGAGAGTCAAGAATCAGCTTTCCAATTATTAAAACAAAAACTCTGTACTGTCCCGATATTAGCATTACCAGAGGGAACAGATGACTTTGTGGTGTATTGCGATGCATCCATTCCAGGATTGGGTTGTGTCTTCATGCAACGAGACTAGGTGATAGCCTACGCCTCGAGATAACTAAAGGTTCATGAGAAGAACTATACCACCCATGACTTAGAATTGGGTGCAGTGGTTTTTGCCTTAAAGATCTGGAACATTACTTGTACGGTACCAAGTGCACTATCTACACCGATCACAAGAGTCTTCAACATATCTTCGAGCAAAAAGAGTTGAATATGAGGCAGCGATGTTGGGTGGAACTACTAAATGATTATGATTGCGCAATTAAGTATCATCCGGGAAAGGCGAACGTAGATGCCGATGCCCTAAGCAGGAAGGAAACAGCTAAACCCCGACGGGTGCGAGCTTTACAGCTTACTATCAGTACCCAACTGCCCGAACAAGTTAAGGAGGCACAGATAGAAGCTTTAAAAGTAGAAAATATTGGTTCTGAGTCGTTAAGGGGAATGGATAAACAGCTAGTGGTGAAAGAGGATGGAATTTGGTATTTCATGGATAGACTTTGGGTGCCTCTTTATGGAAATCTGAGAGATTTAGTTATGAGCGAGGCACACAAATCTAAGTATTCTATACATCCTGGATCCGACAAGATGTATCATGACCTAAAGGCTCACTATTGGTGGCCTAACAGGAAAGCGGATGTAGCTACGTATGTGAGCAAGTGTTTGACCTGCTCGAAAGTAAAAGTGGAATATCAAAAAACTATCCGGACTGTTACAACAACCCGAGATTCGAATGTGGAAATGGGAACAGATCTCCATGGATTTTATTACTAAGCTACCCCGAACTAGTACTGGTTGTGACACGATATGGGTTATTGTGGATCGATTGACAAAGTCTGCTCACTTCCTTACAATTAAGGAAACTGATAAGAGGAGAAATTAACTCGATTGTACCTTAAAGAGATCGTTTCGAGACATGGAGTACCGGTCTTAATTATTTCTGATCGTGACGCTCGTTTCACGTCACATTTCTGGCAATCATTGCAGAATTTTTGGGTACACGGTTGGATATGAGTACTACATATCATCCACAGACGGATGGTCAGAGTGAGCGTACTATACAGACGTTGGAAGATATGCTACGTGCTTGTGTGATTGACTTCGAGAATAACTGGGAAATTTGATGGGTTTGAAAGAACACTAAAACATAGTATAACCTTTTAATCTTTTCAGAAAACGCAGCGGATGTATAGGATTATAACAAGTTTATAATCTGAAATTTTCGTGTTCTAAGTGTGGTTTTAAGATGGAAAACAAAACCCAAATCAATAGGGATCTTAAATATATGAATGGACAAGCTATGAACAACATTAATGTACATAAAATCACAGCCATATGAGGCTGTGAATGGCTACCTTTCTCCAGCAGAAAAATCGACTTAGAGGAGTGTTTTGGATGCTTGAATCGACCAAGAACTCAATGTAGAGATCCTCAAGCTTCGTATACCCCAAGCACTATTACAAAACACCTTGTATGCTAGGATTGAACACCAAAATCAAGCTGCTAGAGCTCCTTCTTTCTGCCTGATTTCCGAAACTAGAGAGGGGAGAAAGAGAGAGAGAGCTTTTGCATGTATATCTTTCAAATGGCTGGTCCAAGAGCAAAATTATAAGACCCTAATTGTGTGTATCAATTCACAATGTGGTCCAATAGGAACACAATAAGGGGGCGGCCAAAAGGCTTTGAAAATGGGTTTCCCCCCCCTTTAAAATTAGACACATTACCATGTTACATGGTCTTATAACTTGGTACCTCTTAGTAAATGTATACAACTAACCAATTAATTGTATAACATATGTAGCCATTTTAATTTGTAATGTCATCTAATAATATAAATAACATTACAAATAATATATTGAACAAAATATCCTAATAAATTGTTCCATGTCATATGCACTTGTTTAGAAAACCCATTTTCTAAATTGGTGTTAATATTTTATTGCATGATCACATCATCAATTAAATATTATTTGGTGTTTGCTAAGCTTGCTATTGGGTATAACCCGACTTGGAACATGACGTACTAACCACATCAATATCTAAGTGTCTTGGGCACACAGAATCCTACAATCTCCCACTTGCCAAGATTCATAGAAGATGGTGCAAGCAGTAAATACCGCCTAACAACGGTTACTACCCTTAATACGCATGACTTATAGCCATTCAATAACATCATCCCTTTCAAGTGCCTACTTGAAAAGATTTAGGTGAATTAATCATTTATCCTTTTGTTACAGATGTCATGTTAAATCCAAGGACACAGAATGATCATTCCTTGTGATTTAACTTAATCAGGCCTTAGACATCTAACTCTCAACGAATAAGAGGAACAAATTCCATCTTGACTACATACGTTTCACAAACACCTCGTGTTATACCTGAACATATCCTTATGTACTGTACACTATTTCAGGACAGTGAAGAATAGGCTCAAGGTGTAATACTTGGTGAATATCAAAACCCAATATAATCTCAGGTCGGAGGATACCAAATGATATTCGCCTTTACTCAAAATTACTTATGATCATCAATAAGATTCCATGTAGTAAAATTTGAGATGCAGGTTAGTCCAATATTTGTATCCCACAATATCTATGAACCTTGGTAGCAACCCATTGCTCATATTCATCCTTATGAATATCAACCAATCCAAGTTCATAATAGTCTTACCTTCAAACTTGTTCCACAAGTGTGAACGATTACGGATATTTAGAGTAAACATTTTACTCATGGATTAAACATGCTAAATTGGAATATTATTTGAAGCATTATAACCAAATAATTTTATTCAAATAATAGAAAGTTCCACATATCCAAATACAAATTTATAGATCAAATCCAATCACTAGTATATCGAAGTCCCATGGCACAAGTATGACATTCATGCTTTGCCTTTTCAAGGAGCTTCGTGAGAGGATCCGCAACGTTTTGATCCGTGTGAACTTTGCGAATACATATCTTTCCTTTTTCAACTTCATCTCGTATGTAGTTGAATCTCCGCTCAATATGCCTAGTCTTTTGATGAGCACGGGGTTCCTTGATTTGTACAATCGCACCCTCGTTATCACAAAAGATCTCTAGGGGGTCCTGAATGGAGGGGACAACCCCTTGATCGGCAATGAATTTCTTTAACCATGCAGCTTCTTGAGCTGCCAATGAGGCGGCGACATATTCTGATTCTGTAGTTGATAGAGCCACCACATCCTGCTTGGAGCTCTTCCAAGAGACAGCTCCTCCATTCAGAATGAAAATGTATCCCGATTGTGATCGTGAATCGTCACGATCGGTTTGGAAACTTGCATCCGTGTAACCTTTTACAACGAGTTCCTCGTCACCAGATCCATAGATCAGGAACATATCTTTTGTCCTCCTTAGGTACTTAAGTGTTTAACAGCCATCCAATGACTGTTTCCAGGATTCTGCTGGTAACGGCTTGTCATGCTTAAGGCGCATGACACGTCCGGTCGAGTGCATATCATTGCATACATGATGGATCCTATAGCAGATGCGTATGGGATTGCCTTCATTTTGTCTTGCTCATCCTTTGAGCTTGGACATTGAGTCGTACTCACATCGTTCCTCTTTGAATAGGTACGGTACCTTTCTTAGAGTTTTCCATCTTGAACCTTTTCAAGATTTTATCAATATGCACTTTGATTCAAACCAATCAACCGCCTTGATCTATCCCTATAGATCTTTATTCCAGAATATAGGCGGCTTCACCAAGATCCTAATGGAAAAACAACTTCCAAGCCAGGTTTTTACACCTTCCAAGGTTGGAATGTCATTTCCAAATAGCAGTATGTCATCAACATACAATACTAGGAAAGTTATTGTGCTCCCACTAGCCTTCTTATACACACAAGCTCATCAGCGTTTTTGATGAAACCAAATTTCTTACTTCCTCATCAAAACGGTGATTCCAGCTTCTCGATGCTTGTTTTAATCCATAGATTGATTTCTTTAACTTGCATACTTTATTAGGATGTATTGGATTGACAAAACCTTCAGGCTGAACCATATAGACATCTTCCTCAAGATATCCATTTAGGAAAGCGGTTTTGACATCCATTTGCCAAATCTCATAATCATAATGAGCAGCTATGGAAAACAATATCCTTATAGACTTTAGCATCGCAACAGGTGAGAAGGTTTCATCATAATCAACCCCTTGAGTTTGAGTGAAACCTTTTGCTACAAGTCTAGCGTAAGTATCCAAGTTTCCATGCATATCGGTTTTCTTCTTGAAAACCCACTTACTTCCAACTATCTTGGATTTAAGAGGTGGTACAACCAAGTCCCATACTTGATTGTCATACATGGATTGCATCTCAACGTTCATGGCTTCAAGCCATTTGTCACAATCCGTGTTGGACATTGCATCATGGTATGTGGTTGGTCATTAGATCTATCACATAGCATCCATCCATGAAAAATCCATATCTTTCAGGTGGATTACTAGTTCTACCACTTCTGCGAACGTGTTGTGTGTATTGATCAACCACTTGATCATCCTCAACATCCTTATGTTGAGTGCTAGTTTCAACCAAACGTGCATCGGGCTGTGGTTCTTGATCTTCCTCAAGATCCACTGTTCTACTGCTAGCTTTTTCCATAAGGAACTTTGCTTCTAAGAACTCACCCTTTCTGGCAACAAACACCTTTTGTTCATTGGATCATAGAAATAATATCCATAGAATCTCTAGGATATCCAATAAAGATACACTTGGTGGATCGGACATCCATTTGTTTAGGGTGGGAGTCTTAACATAAGCCTCACATCCCCAAACCCTTAAGTACGATAGGGATGGAACTCTTCCATGCCATATCTCAAAAGGTGTCCTTTCTACCTTTTTGGTTGGGGCCATATTTAGATAGGGCCGCGGAGGAGAGCGAGCGAAACCCAAAATGATAGAGGTAATGTGCTTCTAGCCATCATAGATCGGACCATATCCAATAAGGTTCGATTCCTCCTCTCAGACACACCATTATGTTGTGGTGTTCCAGGTGGAGTGAGTTGTGAGACAATCCGCAACTCCTAAGATGATTTTGAAAGGTATCACTTAGGTATTCACCTCCTCTATCGGTACGAAGAATTTTAATTGACTTGTTAAGTTGATTTTCTACTTCATTTTGAAGATTTTGAACATTTCAAAAGCTTCGTCTTTGTGCCTTAACAAGTACACATACCCATAGCGACTATAATCGTCGGTAAGGTAATGAAGTATCTTTCACCATTCCTAGTCATTGGCTTAAAAGGACCACATACATCCGAATGTATGATCCTAATAAATCTTTTGCCCTTTCGGTAGTTCCATTAAAGGGTGCCTTAGTCATCTTACCTTGTAAACAAGACTCACAAACATCAAATGAATCACATCATCATTGTTTTAAAAGACCATTCTTTTGAAGTGTTTGTAAACGTTTCTTGTTTATATGACCAAGACGACAATGCCAAAGATAGGTATCACTTAAGTCCAACTTGAGTTTCTTGGTGTTAGTTTGGTACAATGAACTATTTAAAGTATTTTCATGAACAATTCATAAATACCATTAATTGGAATAGCTTTAAAATAGAACATACCATTTAAAGAAACATGAATATCATTTTCAATAAAAGATAATACATAATCATAATGTCTTAATTGGGATACAGAAATAATGTTCCTAGTCAAACTAGGAGCATACAAACATCTTCAAAATAACTTCCAAACCACTTGGAAGTCTCAGGATGTAGTCTCCACGAGCTTCAACTAAGACTTTAGTTCCATTTCCCATGAAGAGGCTAACATCCCCTTGTTTGAAGTCCCTACTTCTTGTGAACCCCTGCAACAAATTGCAAATGTGAGTTCCACATCCGGTATCCAATACCCATGTGTTAGAAGATGTAACATTAAGATCAATATGAATCATGTATATTGTACCTGAGGTCTGCCCGGCATCCCTCTGGCTTTCAACTCTTGGAGATGGACAGGACAATTCCTTGCCCAATGTCCAATCTCCCCACACTTGAAGCATGGGTCATTTGTAGCAACCTTTTGCTTCTTCTCTTGTGGTTTGGGAGTGGCACCCTTGCCACCCCTTCCCTTTTCCCCAAGCGGGCCTTACCCTTGGCAACCTTTGCCTTGGGTGCGGGACGAGGCCTTTTGTTGTTCCCACCTTCATTAATGGTGTGAGAACGGGTAAAACCCTTTTACCCATGGCCGCCTCGGCCGTTTTGAGCATTGAGTGAAGCTCACCAATGCTTTTATCCAAGCATTCATGTTGTAGTTCAACACGAATGTCTCGAACCTTTTGGTAAGGCCATTGAGGATCAAATCCGTGGCCAATTCCTTCGAGACGGGACAATTAAGCCTCTCGAGGCGGTCAATGTGACTTTTCATCTTAAGTACATAAGATGAAACAGATTGATTGTCGTCCATACGACATGCATGGAGCGCTCGAACCGTTTCGAACCGCTCAACCCTTGCTTACTGTTGGAACGTTTCCTTCAGCTGGGTTATCATGTCGTAAGCTCCGTGATGTTCATACTCTTTTGGAGATCCGGAGTCATGCTCGCTAGCATGAGACAAGACACTTGGACGGAGTCCTCAGTGTATTTCAGCCATCGTTAAAGCCTCCTCATCATCCTCGTTAGGTTGATCGGGGACAGGGTCGTCTAAAACATACGATCGTTCTCTTGCTTGAGAACAATTCTCAAGTTTCGATACCAATCGATGAAGTTGTTATGGTTTAGACGTTCCTTTTGGAGGATCGCTCGTAGGGATTGGTTGGACGCGGATGAGTTATCGGAATTATCATTATTAGAGGCCATCTACAAAATTTAACAAAGTTTATTTAGTATTTTTGATATTGTAATTTTAATAACAAATGTCTTACGAGACTTTTCATATTAAAATCTAGAACCCAATATTACATTTAAATTGTGGTTAGGTGACCTTTATCCCACGTTTTAAATTAATAAGGTGGTCAACGTTTGACGATTGCAACCATTTGCACTTTCTAGAGGTATGGGATCGACTCTTGAACATCATATGTAAAGTCGGCATGAAAATCCCATCAACACCATTTGGAAACCACATTGTAGGTGATCCATTTAACATGGTTTGCAAATCAAGACATCCTACTTACACCCACGTGTGAGTTTGCCAAAACAAATGGTTAGGTGACCTTTATCCCATAAGTAAGGCATTCTCACCTCAAATCACAAGTTCCCTCAAAATGGTTGGGTGATCTTTATCCCACTAAGAGTTCCCAAGTGACTCAAGTGTTGTGTAAAAGGACGGGTTGATCTCGTTTAAAAAATTTTAGAGATTTCTTAATTCTAGTTTAGAAAACTCTATGTACTTGTATTTGTATGCTTTCAAATACAAGATACCCTATGGTCCTTTGATTAAAACCAATTTTAATCTTAAAATCATTAAACCATTTTAATAACTTTTATTAACTTTAAAGAACCAACATTTTCAGCTTGTTAAGATTGTTAGTTAGTTTGCTTAGAATATCCAAATATCAACCAAACAATCAAGACAACAAACAATCAACCAAGCATAAACATTAACAATCACATATGTGCAACCATAGCCCTTATGTTGACAACACTTGTTTGCCATCACAAGTGTTGTTATGGTCTTTCTAAGGGTCAAACATATCATAAAGGTTCCATGAACCTCCCACTAGAAACCACATCCAAATGCTCCATGTTTCTTGTGTCTTTGTGTCCATCTTTGGGTCTTGATCTTGTACATCTTCCTTTTACAAAATTGTATCCTAATACATTTTTCTAGTAAAGGAAATGAACCTAATCTATTATTACATAACCAAATGAATGAATAATTACAACCCAAATGAATAAACACAAATATTACAACCAAATTGAATGAATAAAACAACCACTTGAAACATCCAAACAACACAAGGCCACAAGCTAGGTTATGCACTTTAACAACCAATGATCATATCATCTATTCAAATAATGAAAACCCCATTTAAAACCCCAAATTTCAGCCAACATAAACTGAAATTTTGGGTTTTAATCATTGTCCAAACAACCAACATTTCAACATACATATCTTTCAAGGTTTAATCACAAGCATGTGTAATGTAACCTTGAAAGTTGGGGATTTCAACAAGATATAATGTACCAGCCCAAAAACAGCCTATAACATATCTAATATCATCTTTTAAACCAATTTCAAAAGATGAATCAAGCAAGCCATCCATATAACCGGCTCTTGATGCCATTGAGGGTTTGAAAGAACACTAAAACATAGTATAACCTTTTAATCTTTTCAGAAAACGCAGCGGATGTATAGGATTATAACAAGTTTATAATCTGAAATTTTCGTGTTCTAAGTGTGGTTTTAAGATGGAAAACAAAACCCAAATCAATAGGGATCTTAAATATATGAATGGACAAGTATGAACAAACATTAATGTACATAAAATCACAGCCATATGAGGCTGTGAATGGCTACCTTTCTCCAGCAGAAAAATCGACTTAGAGGAGTGTTTGGATGCTTGAATCGACCAAGAACTCAATGTAGAGATCCTCAAGCTTCGTATACCCCAAGCACTATTACAAAACACTTGTATGCTAGGATTGAACACCAAAATCAAGCTGCTAGAGCTCCTTCTTTCTGCCTGATTTCCGAAACTAGAGAGGGGAGAAAGAGAGAGAGAGCTTTTGCATGTATATCTTTCAAATGGCTGGTCCAAGAGCAAATTATAAGACCCCTTAATTGTGTGTATCAATTCAACAAAGTGGTCCAATAGGAACACAATAAGGGGGCGGCCAAAAGGCTTTGAAAATGGGTTTCCCCCCCCCTTTAAAATTAGACCCATTACCATGTTACATGGTCTTATAACTTGGTACCTCTTAGTAAATGTATACAACTAACCAATTAATTGTATAACATATGTAGCCATTTTAATTTGTAATGTCATCTAACTAATATAAAACATTACAAATAATATAATTGAACAAAATATCCTAATAAATTGTTCCATGTCATATGCAACTTGTTTAGAAAACCCATTTTCTAAATTGGTGTTAATATTTTATTGCATGATCACATCATCAATTAAATATTATTTGGTGTTTGCTAAGCTTGCTATTGGGTATAACCCGACTTGGATCATGACGTACTAACCACATCAATATTCTAAGTGTCTTGGGCACACAGAATCCTACAAAATTCACCTACCATTGGTGGAGTTTTCTTATAACACAGTTATCATACTACCATACAGGCAACACCTTTCGAGGCGCTGTATGGGAGAAAATGTCGATCACAAGTTTGCTGGGCAGAAATTGGTGATAGTCAGATAACAGGTCCCGAGTTAATTCATGAGACGACTGAGAGATTGTACAGATACGGAACCGTATGGCTGCAGCGCGAGACAGACAAAAGAGTTATGCTGACAAGAGACAGAAACCTTTAGAGTTTCAAGTTGGTGACAAGGTTTTGTTAAAAGTCTCACCATGGAAAGGCGTAGTTCGGTTTGGCAAACGAGGGAAACTAAATCCGAGGTATGTTGGACCATTTGAAATAGTGGAAAGAATAGGTCTAGTAGCCTATCGATTAGCCCTACCTGATTCGCTAAGTGGAATCCATGATTGTATTTCATGTGTCAAACCTGAAGAAGTGCATAACTGATGAAACGATGGTCGTACCACTAGAAGAAATTCAAGTGGATGAACAATTGCATTTTATCGAAGAACCAGTTGAGGTGATGGACTGTGAGGTGAAAACACTTAAGCAAAGCAAGATACCTATTGTTAAAATCCGTTGGAATTCGCGACGTGGACCGGAATTCACATGGGAACGGGAAGATCAAATGAAGCTTAAGTACCCTCAACTATTCGAAGGGACGATGCCAGCAGACGAAGGTATTGATTTAAATTTCGGGACGAAATTTCTTTCAACATGGGGATGATGTGACAACTCATCCAAAACTCACTCGATTTTGATTTCTGTGTGCCAATGCAGTAGACCAGTGATGGAACACTCTCACAATGTAACGCAATTTTCGGGACGAAAATTCTTTCAACATGGGGATAATGTGACATCCGGTAAATTTCCGTTACCAAACTCCGTTAGTTCCGTTAAGTCTTGTATACACGTGTCGTGAGCACACACTAGTTGTCGTTTAACGTTGGTGACATAATAATAAAGGATAATGTTAATTTGATGTGAATCTAATTGATTATGTGAGTATTGGGTTATGTTTATGTGTTTACACATTTTTAAAAGGTTAATTAGAAAATTAATCGCGTAACGCGGAAACGTGCCTATTTATTCGTATATCTTGTGTTTTTATAAAGATAAGATATATAATGATTTTCATAAGTTTATATCTTTATATTATGAAGTTAAAAACACTTTACAAAGAGTTTAATGCCTAGTTTTTATAAAATACAAATTACAAGGGCTAAAAGGGTAAATATGTAAATTAAAATTAAATAAAACAAAACCCTAGCCCCACACCCACCCCTTTCGGCCGTGATCTCCCATCTAAACCCATCCCTTTGCGAAAATCAGCCAAGAACAGGCATCAAACATCAATTTGATTCGATTACAGGCATACAACACATAAGAATCATCAATTACAAGTTATTACACGTTTAAAGGTTAGATTTTTCATGTTTTTGTGAGTTTTTGTTGAGGGCCGAACCCTAATTTGTGAAATGGCCTTCATGGGGTCGAAATTGATGTTGGTTGATGATGTTAGTATGTTAGTTAGATTGAATACATGTTAGTTAACGTCGATTATGTAGGATTCGATGTGCCCAAGACACTTAGAATATTGATGTGGTTAGTACGTTATGATCCAAGTCGGGTTATACCCAATAACAAGCTTAGCAAACACCAAATAATATTTATTGATGATATGATCATGCAATAAAATATTAACACCAATTTAGAAAATGGGTTTTCTAAATAAGTTGCATATGACATGGAACAATTTATTAGGATATATTGTTCAATGATATTATTTGTAATGTTATTTAGATGACATTACAAATTAATAATGGCTATATATGTTATACAATTAATGGGTTAGTTGTATACATTTTCTAAGAGGGACAAATTATAAGACCATTTAACATGTGATTGTGTCTAAAAAAAAGGGGGAAACCTCTTTTTTCATCCTAATTTCGGCCGCCCCCCCTTGTTGGTCATTGGACCAATTTTGTTGATTAGACACAACACATTAAGTGTCTTTGAAGGCTTTCTTGGACCAGCAATCTTGACACACACACATGCAACTAAACTCCAAGAAAAACTCTCTCTTCCTTCTTCTCCAAACTCACGGTTTTGAAGGTGATATAGCAGCTTCTTCTTGAAGTTTTGGTGACCAAAATCCTAGCAACTAAGGTGTTTGCTTGAAGGCTTGTGGGTATAGACGTTTGAGGACTTCTAGCTTGAAGTCTTGGCCATTAATCAGCCCTCATTCAGCACTTTCTTGGACGTTTTTGAAGCTTACAACAGCCCTCTCCTGGTCGTTTCTTGCTGCTCAAAGAGGTAGAATCATAGCTCATTGTGGCTGTGATTTTATGTAGTTTTAGTACATTTTCATAGCTTGATCATTCACATATTATGATCCTTTTCTTTGGGTTTGTTTTTCATCTAAAATGGTCACTAAAGAACATTATTTTCAGCTTATAAAATGGGTTTTATTAAGTTGTAACTCCGCTGCGTTTTTCAGAAAGTTTAAGTGGTTAAACATTGATTTTATGTTCTAGCAAACCCAACAATGGCATCAAGAGCCGGTTATGTGGATGACTTGCTTGTTTTATCTTTTGAAATTGGTTTTAAAAGATGATATTAGACATGTTATAGGCTGATTTTGGGCTGTTATAGTTTATATGAATGATTCCCCAAACTTTCAAGGTCATATCACACATGCTAGTGATTAGACCTTGAAAGAATTATATTATGAATGTTGGTTGTTTGGACAATGATTAAAACCCAAAATTTCAGTTTATGTTGGCTGAAATTTGGGGTTTTAAATGGGGTCTTCATTATATGAATAGATGATATGATCATTGGTTGTTTAGTGCATAACCTAGCTTGTGGCCTTGTGTTGTTTGGATGATTCTAGTGGTTGTTTTATTCATTCAATTTGGTTGTAATATTTGTGTTTATTCCTTTGGGTTGTAATTATTCATTCATTTGGTTATGTAATAATAGATTAGGTTCATTTCCTTTACTAAAAAATGTATTAGGATACAATTTTGTAAAAGGAAGATGTACAAGATCAAGACCCAAAGATGGACACAAAGACACAAGAAACATGGAGCATTTGGATGCGGTTTCTAGTGGGAGGTTCTTGGAACCTTTATGATATGTTTGACCCTTAGAAAGACCAAAGACAACACTTGTGATGGCAAACAAGTGTTGTCAACATAAGGGCTATGGTTATGCACATATGGTTGTTTATGTTTTATGCTTGGTTGATTGTTTATTGTTTGATTGTTTGGTTGATGTTTTGACATGCATTACAAACTCATTAATAATCATAACAATCTGAAAATCGATGGTTCTTAATAGTTAATAAAAGTTATTAAAATGGTTTAATGATTTTAAAGATTAAAATTGGTTTTAATCTAAGAACCATAGGGTACCTTGTATTTGAAAGCATACAAATACAAGTACATAGAGTTTTCTAAACTAGAATTAAGAAGTCTCTAAAATTTTATAAACGAGATCAACACCGTCCTTTTACGCAACACTTGAGTCACTTGGGAACTCTTAGTGGGATAAAGGTCACCTAACCATTTTGAGGGAACTTGTGATTTGAGGTGAGAATGCCTTACTTATGGGATAAAGGTCACCTAACCATTTGTTTTGGCAAACTCACACGTGGGTGTAAGTAGGATGTCTTGATTTGCAAACCATGTTAAATGGATCACCTACAATGTGGTTTCCAAATGGTGTTGATGGGATTTACATGCCGACTTTACATATGATGTTCAAGAGTGGATCCCATACCTCTAGAAGTTGCAAATGGTTGCAACCGTCAATCGTTGACCACCTTATTAATTTAAATCGTGGGATAAAGGTCACCTAACCACAATTTAAATCTAATGTTGGGTTCTAGATTTTAATATATAATTGACCTTAATAGGCATTAATTATTAAAATTGATAATATCGAAAATACTAAATAAAACTTTGTTAAAATTTTGTAGATGGCCTCTAATAATGATAATTCCGATAACTCATCCGCGTCCAACCAATCCCTACGAGCGATCCTCCAAAAGGAACGTCTAAACCATAACAACTTCATTGATTGGTATCGAAACTTGAGAATTGTTCTCAAGCAAGAGAGACGATCGTATGTTTTAGACGACCCTGTCCCCGATCAACCTAGCGAGGATGATGAGGAGGCCTTTAATGATTGGCTGAAATACACTGAGGACTCCGTCCAAGTGTCTTGTCTCATGCTAGCGAGCATGACTCCGGATCTCCAAAAGGAGTATGAACACCACGGGGCTTATGACATGATAACCCAGCTGAAGGAAACGTTCCAACAGCAAGCGAGGGTTGAGCGTTTCGAAACGGTTCGAGCACTCCATGCATGTCGTATGGACGACAATCAATCTGTTTCATCTTATGTACTTAAGATGAAAAGTCACATTGACCGCCTCGAGAGGCTTAATTGTCCCGTCTCGAAGGAATTGGCCACGGATTTGATCCTCAATGGCCTTACCAAGAGGTTCGAGACATTCGTGTTGAACTACAACATGAATGCATGGGACAAAAGCATTGGTGAACTTCACTCAATGCTCAAAACGGCCGAGGCGGCCATGGGTAAAAGGGTTTTACCCGTTCTCACCATCAATGAAGGTGGGAACAATAAAAGGCCTCGTCCCGCACCCAAGGCAAAGGTTGCCAAGGGTAAGGGACCTACTTGGGGAAAAGGGAAAGGGGTGGCAAGGGTGCCTCCCAAACCACAAAAGAAGAAGCAAAAGGTTGCTACTAATGACCATGCTTCAAGTGTGGGGAGATTGGACATTGGGCAAGGAATTGTCCTGTCCATCTCCAAGAGTTGAAAGCGAAGAGGGATGCCGGGCAGACCTCAGGTACAATATACATGATTCATATTGATCTTAATGTTACATCTTCTAACACATGGGTATTGGATACCGGATGTGGAACTCACATTTGCAATTTGTTGCAGGGGTTCACAAGAAGTAGGGACTTCAAACAAGGGGATGTTAGCCTCTTCATGGGAAATGGAACTAAAGTCTTAGTTGAAGCTCGTGGAGACTACATCCTAAGACTTCCAAGTGGTTTGGAAGTTATTTTGAAGAATGTTTTGTATGCTCCTAGTTTGACTAGGAACATTATTTCTGTATCCCAATTAAGACATTATGATTATGTATTATCTTTTATTGAAAATGATATTCATGTTTCTTTAAATGGTATGTTCTATTTTAAAGCTATTCCAATTAATGGTATTTATGAATTGGTTCATGAAAATACTTTAAATAGTTCATTGTACCAAACTAACACAAGAAACTCAAGTTGGACTTGAGTGATACCTATCTTTGGCAACTGTTTGATTTCTTGGTAGAGTAAGAAACAAACATCTGTTGCTACATCCACTGTTGAAGAAGAGTACATTGCTGCTGCAAGTTGTACATCTCAGGTACTCTGGCTTCAGAACCAACTTTTGGATTATGGCATTACAGAGACTAAGACTCCATTATTAATGGATAGTGCTTCAGCTCTGTACATTGTCAAAAATCCAGTCCAGCACTCTAGGACCAAACATATAGAGATCAGACATCATTTTATTAGGGATTGTTTTGAAAAAGGTCTGATTGATCCTAAGTTTGTGCCTAGTGCTGATGAGCTTGCAAACATTTTTACTAAGCCTTTGGATAGTTCAACTTTCCAAAACCTAGTGTTACGGCTTGGTATGCTGCAGCTAGAATAAGTGATAACTACTGATGATCTCAGTAAATAAGTACTGATGATCATTAGTGACCATATCACATATAGTACTGATTCTGTTAAAATGACTGATAAAGTTACAACTACTGATGTAGTTATAACTACTGATGTTAGTAAAAACAGATAAGTACTAATGTCCTATGAAACAACTGAAAACAGCAAAAAGGCTGATGAGTAAGTGTTGAGGATAGTATGAAACAGCTGAAAGGCTATGAATTGACGAAAACTACTGATGAGAACTTTCTCTTCAGTTGTTTCTACAACTGCTGTTTCATCCTAAACAACTGATGACAAAACCATGTATTCAGTAGTTTCACAACTACTGATGACTAACACCAAGTCATCAGCTGTTTACAACAACTAATAACAAAACCATGTCTTCAGTAGTTTCACAACTACTGATGACTAATACCAAGTTATCAGTTGTTTACAACACCTGAAGACCAAACCAAGGTTTTCAGTAGTTTCACAACTACTGATGGCTAAAACCAGTCTTCAGTTGTTTTCAAACATCTGAAGTCAAAAACCATGGTTTTCAGTAGTTTTATAACTGCTGATGCCTAAAACCAAGACTTCAGTTGTTTCACCTTCTGAAAGGGTAATACCATGTCATCAGTCGTTTAAAACTACTGATGAATAACACCAAACCCTTTAGTCGTTTTCTAACCCTTACCCTATAAATACCCAATACCTAATCCTTCAGAGCTTCATCCTCTTCAAACCTAACGTTCAAACCTCCAAAACTTCTCTCTCATTAATGGTGACCATGCAGCTCAAACCACGACATACTGTGTTGCCTACCTCACAAAATCACCTTTCTGGACAAAGTTCGATAACGCCATTGATCTAATGGTCCAATCTCCCTACCAAACGGCCTTCCTTCTAAATCCCACCATTCATGCCGAATCCTTACACCAGTTTTGGACGAACGTCACCCTTATAACTGGGGAGAACAACACCGAGTCTCTCTAGTCCTTCGTCAACAACCATCAAGTGGTCATCACTCCGGAAATCATTCGCCAAACCCTAAACTTGGATGATGCCACTTCCCCGCTGGGTATCCAAAGGGCACAACTGATTTATCCTTTGCCCACCATGGATATCAGGGAAACCTCCGTGCCTCTACCATCCTGAAGAAGCATTTCCATGATGCAGAACGTCTTATCTTTCACATGGTAAATGTTTGCTTAGCTCCTAAGACTTCCTCTTAGGATCAAATGTCTACCAGGTGGCAGCAGTATTATTCTCTATCCTTGAGCAACAAGACTTAAACTTTTCTGAAATTATTTTTCTTGAACTTAAGGATATGGCCTCAAAACCTCCTTCTAATCGATGGATATTATATCCTCGGTTCATTATGGCCATCATAGAGAATCAACTGAAAGCTGAGGGACTTGTTGGCCCTGGAGTCCCTGCAATGGCTGTATTGCCTGAAGTATACTCCAAGCACAACTCTGACCAAACACTGAAACAGGCTGCCAAGCTGCCAAAACCCACGCAGTTGGAACCCACAGCCACCACCTCCAGATCCAAAGTCCCCACCAAACCCAAATCCAAAAAGCCAAAAAAGGCTACTCAGGGAGATGAGTCCCTTGAGGATGCCCCTATACCACAAACACAGGAAACACATACTGGTATTAACCCCCCAGTTGTGTCAAAGACTCAACCTGCCAAAGCCGCATAGGTATCCTCTCAACAGGATCCTGTTGCAACCAATATTGGGGAATCCACACTACTGGAACCTATCTCACTTGAGAGGGTTACCATTGAAGAGCACCATTCACCCCGGGTGCAATCTGCTTCTACCCAATCACCACATGCAACCGCCCCCCAAAGTCCTACATTAATTGTTGCAAAAGTGCTGAGTCAGTTGTACTCCTCACCCCTTCCCCAGATACCAATTACAACTGGGAATACCTCTACCATTGAGGGGGAGGACCAAAGTGCATCTGATAACCCACAACACAGGGGTTACAATGTTCCATCTCCTAGTGTAGAAAAGGAGATTGGAACTTCTGGTGAGGCTGCCACTTATCCTGCTTCAGCATATGATCAGGATGTAGTTGGTAACATCACTAAGACCTTACCAGAGGCAACTACTGATGAAGGACATAGTCCTGAGGCAGGAAGTCCCCAGTTCCAAGACAAAGGGGCACATGCTACAACTGATCTACACCCAGTGCATGTTCATCCTGATATATCAGGAAGGTCAGGTGATTCAGTAACTACTGATGATGACCTGGGCTTCTTTTACGATGTGTTAGCCCAAAACACCATCCTGGAAGAGGAGGTGAGCAGAATCAAAGAGCTGCTTGCCAAAACTTCTGAGGATCAAAGACCATCTGTCCCTCAAACCCCACAGATGGCACCTTCATCTGAAGGTCTCCCAAACACAGAGCCACTCTCAAATACTCAGCCACCTGCCTCTGTTTCTGACACTATTTCTCAGGAACAGAACCCCCCTGAGAAAATAGCTGCTATCTTTCAAAATTCCCTACCTCTCATCACACCTATAATCACTGATATAGTGATCAAAACCATTGATGAGAGGCTTTCCTTAGTAATACAACCCTTGATAGAGGAAGTTGTGGGCAACAAGCTTTCTGACAATCAAACCCTTGCAACCAATGCAACCAAAAAGGGGGAGATTCAGTCAGTGAAAGCAAAAAGAAAAAGGAGTGCAGAGAGGAAAGAGAAAGAAACAGAAGTGACAGAAGTGGAAAAGGAGAAGGAGTTGGCTGTGGAGACTGAAAAAGAGAAGGAGAAGGAAGCTGACATGGAGAAATCAAAGAAAAGAAAGAATGAAAAGGAGACTGCCTTGGAGCTGATGGTGAAAGAGGCTGATGCCGAACACAGCAGATCAATGGATAACATCATTGATCAGTTGTTTAGGCAAGGCCATGACACTGACAAACTTGACTCTGAGATCAAAAGATTAGAGATTGAAGAAATCCAAACTAGATGGGCAAGTTATGATGTGTTAGAAAGAGAAAGGTTGGAGATCATGATCAGGTTTATAGCAAAATATCTTGGAAGATCATTGATCGAAATCAAGGCTTGGTCTAGGGACAGCATCTTGGCAATAACCACCAAGATCTGTTCGTTTGAAGTATACACTAAAGGATTAGTTATTGAAGCTTTGAATGAAGCTGGTGCTGGGAGCAGGACTGAACTAGCCAAGCAATCTAAAGCCACACTCACCTCGAAAATGCTAGAACAGCCTGTCAACATTCCCACACCAAAACCACCAAAACAACAACCCACTAAACCAATTCCTTTACCCCAAAAACCACCAAAAACACAACCCACCAAACCAACTCCCTTACCTCAAAACCAATAGCCAATGATGTACCCCAGAAGAAGAAGAGAAGGGTATTGAGGCTAGAAGAAGATGACGAAGTTAATGATGAAGATGAAGATAGGCTGCCACTCTCAGCTGTTATACAGTTGCCGAAGGCCACAAGTCACTCTCCAACAATTACTCCTGAAACTCAAAGACAAATTGTGAAAGTGAAGCTAGAAGAAGAAGAGCTTCACAAACAACATGATGAGGAATTGTTGAGGAGGGTTGACAAAGCATATGCTGCCACATCTTCAATCATCAACATGAAAAAGCATGCTCTCAGATTATACACTCTTAAACATACATTTCAATATCAAAAGGAGAGAGTGAGGATTTGGCCTGATCCCAGGGTGTCTCACAGGATTCACAAGAAAAACATTCCATAGAGATACATTGGCCAAGTGAAGAAAATTATAGATGAAGTGATCTCACTGGTCTTTGTAGTATCACCCTGGGAAATCCTAGATGACTTCAAGAAAGCCTATAAAGCTAACCTGACCCCATAGAAGATGCTGGAAAATAAAATGGTGAAAAAGGGGTTAGTATATAAGAGGCTTGAGGAAGTCAGAAAGAATGAGCTCCAGTTGTTCCTAGAGGGTAATCACCCTGATGAATTTGCTTATAGAATAATAACAACTGTGGAGCTAAAGAATGGGAAACAGGTCAAATACCTATTGAGTACTATGGGCCAGAATCATTATTTGAAGGAGGTGCTGAAGAGCTGACCATGGAGGAACAAATTACCTTCCTTGAGGCCTATACAAGAGTCATACAGACTCATAGTGGGGAAGTAGATCTCATGGATGGGGTAACAGCTCTGTGTCCAGTTCCCCAAGACAGAGTTCCCATTCATACTTTGCCAAAGAGATCATTGAGACTTCTTCCCAGGCCTGTGCTTACAAGGGTCACTTCTGAGCTAATCTAGAAGACAAAAAGACCAATCCTTCTGCCATAATAAGTGGGACATCTTCAATAAGTTTCGAGGTTTTGGCTGTATTGGTTCAGGGGGAGTTTGTTGGACCAAAAGAACCAATGAGCCTGATCAGAAAAACCTCTAAGTCCTACAGACATCACAACAACTGCTGAAGACTTGATCAGTTGTTGTAACAAAGTCTGAAGATCAACAGCTGAAGACAAAAGTATTGAAGACTTCAACAACTGAAGACTAAAATACTGAAGACTTCAACAGCTGAAGACTAAAGTACTGAAGACTTCAACAGCTGAAGACTAAAGTACTGAAGACTTCAACAGCTGAAGACCAAAGTCTGAAGATCAACAGCTGAAGACCAAAGTCTGAAGATCAACAGCTGAAGAACAAAGTACTGAAGATCAACAGCTGAAGTACAAAGACTGAAGGCATCAGCTGATGACAACAGCTGAAGCTCAAGTACAAGTACTGAAGCCTTCAGAGTTTGTTACAACAGCTGAAGAAGCATTCTTCAGTTGTTGTGATGGTTTCCTTTCAGTAGTTTTCTTTTGTTTCAGTATTTGTAAAACGACTGAAGAGCATGTTCTTCAGTCGTTGTAGTTTCAGTAGTTTCTTTTCAGTAGTTGTAGTGATAGTTAACACTTAGCATTTTGTAAGAAGATGCCAGCTGTTTGACATCTTTAGTAGTTGTGTTAACTATCAGTAGTTTGAATAATTCTGTTAGATGTCACTATCAAGTGACATCAGCAGACGTCACATCTCTTATATAAGAGGTGTGGACCTAATTGTATGTGTGACATTCTGTTACGACAAAAGCGAATATTAAATGAAATATCTTTTGCAGAATTCTCTCTGTCTATAACCGTTTGTTCTTACCTTGAATATATTTTGTGTTCTTGTGAATTGGCTAATTCATTGTTTGATTTCCACTGTTATACTCTCTAATCAATCAAACGTAGATCACTGATCCTAACAAAACCAGGTGTAAAGAAGCAAGAAAGTACTCATTTTCACTGAATAAGAATAGAGAAAAAATTACAAACGCCGAATAAAAGTAATGAGACGTCAAACAAAGACCGAATGCGCGATAGGTGAAAAAGAAGTCAAATCAAGATAACACGACCAAGTAAATAAGATATACTTGTATTCTAGTCAAAAGTATGCAACCACGAATTGGTGCAACAAAGTATCCATGAAAGCTTAACTAATTACATGGGAAAGGAACTGTTTATACCAAAACACTAAAGAACAATAGTTCTCGCATCGATACTTTTTCGCTTTTTGTAATAATGTCCAATGGTATAGAGTTTTGATTCTCATGGCTTCTAAACACACTCGAGAACTAATATAATCAAATCTGATTATAGCAATCATTGGAATCACAGTAATCATTCACAAATGGAACATAGTATGTTTTGTACTAATTGAAACCTAAAACGAACACGTAACCACAAGTAGCTTTAAACTCAATCCACTTCTTCCTAAAACACTTCGAGATCACTCCACAATCAACTTCACACACTCTTGCCTTAAAAATCCACAGAATCAATCAAAACGACAATATTGGATCAACAGAATATTTTATTGATCATTGAGGCAAGGAAACCAGGTGTAAAGAAGCAAGAAAGTACTCGTTTGCACTGAAGAACAATCAAGAATCAAATTACACGCACGAAATGATAGTAATGAGATGTCAAACAAAGACGCTAGGCGCGATGGATGAAAAAGAAGTCAAATCAAGATAACTCGACCAAGTAAATAAGATATACATGTATTCTAATCAAAAGTATGCGACTAAGAATTGGTCCATCAAAGTATCCATGAAAGCTTAACTAATTACATTGGGAAGGAACTATTTATACCAAAACACTAAAGAACGATAGTTCTCGCATGAATACTTTTTTGCATTTCGTACAACGTCCATTGCTATAGAGTTTTGATTCTCAATGTTTCTGAACACACTGGTGAACCAATATTATAAAATCTGATTATAACAATCAATGGAATCACACTAATCATTCACAAATGGAACATAGTATGATTTGTATGAGTTGAAACCAAAAGCGAACACGAAACCACTATTACGAGCCTTAAAATCAATCTGCTTTTGCCCAAAACACTTCGAGAGCACTCCACATCCAACTCCGTACACTCTTGCAATAAAAATCCACCGAATCAATCAAAATGACAATATTGGATCAATAGAATATTTTATTAACCATTGAGTCAAGGAAACCAGGTGTAAAGAAGGAAGAAAGTACTCGTTTTCACTGAAGAAGAATCGAGAATCAAATTACTAGCATGGAATGAAAGTAAGGGGACGTCAAGCAAGATGGAATGCGTGAACGATGAAAAAGTGTAGGATTCTATGTGCCCAAGACACTTAGAATATTGATGTGGTTAGTACGTTATGATCCAAGTCGGGTTATACCCAAATAATAAGCTTTGCAAACACAAACGATTATTTAATTGATGAGGTGATCATGCAATTAAATAATAACACACAAAATTTAGGAAATTGGTTTTCTAAACAATTATATGTGAAATGGGTCAAATCTTAAGGATGATTTGTTGATGGGTTTTATTAATCACATTGTTATTTAAAAGGGTTTAAATAACATAAGATAATGTAATGTTAGTGATCTTAATTAAAATGTTTAATTAAAGATTAGTGCATAAAACATATTAGTATGGTTCTTGCACTTGTCACACATTAAAACCCAAGAGGGTCAATGAACTTTTAATGTGTCAACAAGACATAAAAAATGAAAGCGAATCCCAGCCATGTTTAAAAAAACTTTTAGCCACCCCATGGACCAATGGGGTTCCTTCTTTTCCCTTGGTAACACACACTCTTTATGAAAGAGTGTAGGACTCTCCAACATCATACACTTCACATGCAAAACACCAAAAACACTCTCTTCTCTCTCCAAAAGGTTTACGGAACAGCAACAGCCAAGAAGGGTTTTTTTTTGGAGTTGATCTTGGTGTTGATTCTCCCTAACAAGACACGTTTGCAAGTAAGCTTTGGGTATACAAGCTTGAGGACTTCTTCCTTGAAGTCTTGGCCGATTTTGGACATCCTTCCCTCCTTTCTTTGGTCGTTTTTACTGCTGCTGAAAGGTAGTTATCATAGCTCATGTAGCGGTGATTTTATGTACTTTTACATGTGTTCATAGCTTGCTCATTCACATATTATGATCCTTTGATTTTGGGTTTGCTTTATACATTTATATGGTCACCTAAAGAACATGTTTTTCAGCTTATAAGTAAGTTTATAAAGTTGTTATTCCGCTGCGTTTTCAGAAAGTTTAACGGGTTAAACTATGTTTTGTGTTCTTGCAAACCCTTCAATGGCATCAAGAGCCGGTTATGTGGATAGCTTGCTTGTTCTTGTCCTTTAAAATCGGGTTTTAAAGATGATTATCACTCATAATAGGCTGATTTTGGTTGATTCAATAAACCCCATGTCTTTCAAAGTTATATCTTCATGCTTATGATTAAACTTTGAAAGATAGAAATGTCAGTTGGTTGATATGTT
Organism: Flaveria trinervia; assembly: GCA_025506515.1. Taxonomy (NCBI): domain Eukaryota; kingdom Viridiplantae; phylum Streptophyta; class Magnoliopsida; order Asterales; family Asteraceae; genus Flaveria; species Flaveria trinervia. The sequence continues at coordinate 36,140,639 of CM046456.1, forward strand.
TGGTTGTTTGTTTGGACAAACAAACCCAAATTTTCAGTTTATGTTGGCTGAAAATTTGGGGTTTGATGGGGTTTATTTTGTTTGTTGAATGATGTTAATGATTGTTCATGTTGGTGCATAACCTAGCTTAGACCTTGTGTTGTTTGGTTTGGATTGAATGTATTTATTCGATTTTATTCATTCAATGGGGTTGTATATTAATTTGTGCTTTGTTTAAAAATGTATTTAGTCTATTTATTCATTGGGATGTAATAATAGATTAGGAGTAATTTCCTTTTACTAGAAAATATGTATTAGGATATATATTTGTAAAAGAAGATGCTCGGGAAGGAAGCACAAGAGGAAGACACAAAAGAAGGACTTGAAGCATATGGATGCAAGTTCAAGTGGGAGTCTATGTTGATCTCATTTTTGTGTTGTATTCAACCCTTAGGAAAGACCAAATGACCACACTTGTGATGGCAAACAAGTGTGGTCACAATAGTAGCTATGGTTATGCATATTGTGGTTGTTTATATTATGCTTGTTTGATTATGATTTTGTGAATGATTGTATATATTTGGATATGATAAACAATCTTAATAAAAATGATCTTAAAAAGCTAATATAAAAATGGTTCTTAATCATTAAGTGTTAATAAATTGTTATTAAAAGGATTAATGATTTTATCATAAAATGGGTTTTATTAAAAGAACCATAGGGTATCTTGTATTTGAAAGCATGCAAATACAAGCACATAGAGTTTTCTAAACTAGAATTATGTAATCTCTAAACTTTTGTCAAACAAATTTAACACCGTCCTTTTGCACAACACTTGAGTCATTTGGAAACTTTTAATGGGATAAAGGTCACCTAACCATTTAGAGGGAACTTGTAACTTAAGGTGGGGATACCATATGGTGGGATAAAGGTCACCTAACCACTTATGTGGGTAAACTCACACGTGTGTGCAAGTAGGGTAACTTGATTTGCAAACCATGTTAAATGGATCACCTACAATATGGTTTCCAAATGGTGTTGATGGGATTAACATGCCGACTTTACATATGATGTTTAAAGTCGATCCCATACCTCTAGAAGTTGCAAATGGTTGCAACCGTCAATCGTTGACCACATTAATTTAAATCGTGGGATAAAGGTCACCTAACCACAATTTAAATGTAATGTTGGGTTCTAGATTTTATTATAAAAATGACCTTAAAAGGTATTAATTATTTAAAATAGCAATATCGAAAATACTAAAATAGATCTTTGTTATATTTTGTAGATGGCCACCAATAATGATAATCATGATAATTCATCCGCGTCCGCCCAATCATTGCGAGCGATTCTCCAAAAGGAACGTCTAAATCATAATAATTTCAGTGATTGGTATCGAAACTTGAGAATCGTTCTCAAGCAAGAAAGACGATCATATATTTTAGACGACCCTATCCCCGATCAACCTGCTGAGGATGATGAGGAGGCCTACAATGATTGGCTTAAGTACACTGAGGACTCCGTCCAAGTGTCTTGTCTCATGCTGGCGAGCATGACTCCGGATCTCCAAAAGGAGTATGAACATCAAAGAGCTTATGACATGATAACCCAGCTGAAGGAAACGATCCAAAAGCAAGCGAGGGTTGAGCGCTTCAAAACGGTTCGAGCACTCCATGCATGTCGTATGGACGACAACCAATCAGTTTCATCTTATGTACTTAAGATGAAAAGCCACATTGACCGCCTCGAAAGGCTTAATTGTCCTGTCTCGAAGGAATTGGCCACGGATTTGATCCTCAATGGCCTTACCAAGAAGTTTGAGACATTCGTGTTGAACTACAACATGAATGCTTGGGACAAAAGCATTGGTGAACTTCACTCAATGCTCAAAACGGATGAGGCGGCCATGGGTAAAAGGGTTTTACCCATTCTCACCATCAATGAAGGTGGGAACAAGAAAAGGTCTCATCCCACACCCAAGGCAAAGGTTGCCAAGGGCAAAGGACCTGTATGGGGAAAAGGGAAGGGGGTGGTAAGGGTGCCATGTAAACCACTAGAGAAGAAGCAAAAGGTTGCTTCCAATGACCCATGCTTTAAGTGTGGGGAGATTGGACATTGGGCAAGAAATTGTCCCGTCCATCTCCAAGAGTTGAAAGCAAAGAGGGATGCTGGGCAAACCTCAGGTACAATATACATGATCCATATTGATTTAAACATGATATCCTCTAACACATGGGTATTAGATACCGGATGTGGAACTCACATTTGCAATTTGTTGCAGGGGTTCAGAAGAAGTAGTGACTTCAAGAAGGGGATGTTAGCCTCTACATGGGCAATGGGGCTAAAGTTCAAGTTGAAGCCTGTGGTGACTACATCTTGAAACTTCCAAATGGTTTGGAAGTCATTTTGTACAATGTTTTGTATGCTCCTAGTTTGACTAGGAATATTATATCTGTAGCCCTGTTAAAACAATTTGGATATGTATTATCATTTGTTGAAAAAGATATTCATGTTTCTTTTAATGATATGTTCTACTTTAAAGCTATTCCCATTAATGGTATTTATGAATTGGTTCATGAAAGTACTTTAAATAGTTCATTGTACCAAACTAGCACCAAAAAACTCAAGTTGGATTTGATTGATACCTATCTTTGGCATTGTCGCCTTGGTCATATAAACAAGAATGTATACAAACACTTCAAAAGAATGGTCTTTTAAAAATAAATGAATATGTTTCATTTGATGTATGTGAATCTTGTTTACAAGAAAAAATGACTAAGGCACCCTTTAGTGGAACTAACGAAAGGGCAAAAGATTTACTAGGAAGCATACATTCGGATGTATGTGGTCCTTTTAAACCAATGACTAGGAATGGTGAAAGATACTTCATTACCTTTACCGACGATTATAGTCGCTATGGGTATGTGTACTTATTAAGGCACAAAGATGAAGCTTTTGAAATGTTCAAGATCTTCAAGAATGAAGTAGAAAATCAACTCAACAAGTTGATTAAAGTTCTAAGCACAGATAGAGGAGGTGAATACCTAAATGATGCTTTTCAAGATCATCTTAGGAGTTGTGGGATTGTCTCACAACTCACTCCACCTGGAACACCACAACATAATGGTGTGTCTGAGAGGAGGAATCGAACCTTATTGGATATGGTTCGATCTATGATGGCTAGAAGCACAATGCCTCTATCATTTTGGGGTTTCGCTTTGCTCTTCGTGGCCCGTATTTTAAATATGGCCCCAACCAAAAAGGTGGAAAGGACACCTTTTGAGATATGGCATGGAAGAGTTCCATCCGTATCATACTTAAGGGTCTGGGGTTGTGAGGCTTATGTTAAGACTCCACCCTAAACAAATTGGAAGTCCGATCCACCAAGTGTATCTTTGTTGGATACCCTAGAGATTCTATGGGATATTATTTCTATGATCCATTGGAACAAAAGGTGTTTGTTGCCAGAAAGGGTGAGTTCTTAGAAGCAAAGTTCCTTATGGAAGGAACTAGCAGTAGAACAGTGGATCTTGTGGAGGATCAAGAACCACAACCCGATGCACGTTTGGTTGAAACTAGCACTTAACATGAGGATGTTGAAGATGATCAAATGGTTGATCAATACACACAAAACGTTCGCAGAAGTGGTAGAACTAGTAATCCACCTGAAAGATACAGATTTTTCGTGGATGGATGCTATGTGGTAGATTCAGATGAACCAACCACATACCATGATGCCGTGTCCAATTCGGATTGTGACAAATGGCTCGAGGCCATGAACGTTGAGATGCAATCCATGCATGAAAATCAAGTATGGGACTTGGTTGTACCACCTCTTAACTCCAAAGTAGTTGGAAGCAAGTGGGTTTTCAAGAAGAAAACCGATATGCATGGAAACTTGGATACTTATAAGGCTAGACTTGTAGCAAAGGGTTTCACTCAAACTCAAGGGGTTGATTATGATGAAAGCTTCTCACCTGTTGTGATGCTAAAGTCTATAAGGATATTGTTTGCCATAGCTGCTCATTATGATTATGAGATTTGGCAAATGGATGTCAAAACAGCTTTCCTAAATGGATATCTTGAGGAAGATGTCTATATGGTTCAGCCTGAAGGTTTTGTCGATCCAAAACATCCTAATAAAGTATACAAGTTAAAAAAATCAATCTATAGATTGAAACAAGCATCGAGAAGTTGGAATCACCGTTTTGATGAAGAAATATTTAAATTCGGATTCATCAAAAACGCTGATGAAGCTTGTGTATATAAGAAAGCTAGTGGGAGCAACGTCATCTTCCTAGTATTATATGTTGATGACATACTATTATTTGGAAATGACATTCCAACCTTGAAAGGTGTTAAAACCTGGCTTGGAAGTTGTTTTTCCACCAAGGATCTTGGTGAGGCCGCCTATATTCTCGGAATAAAGATCTATAGGGATAGATCAAGGCGGTTGATTGGTTTAAATCAAAGTGCATACATTGATAAAATCTTGAAAAGGTTGAAGATGGAGAACTCTAAGAAAGGTATGGTACCTATTCAAAGAGGAACAATATTGAGTACGACACAATGTCCTAGCTCAAAGGATGAGCAAGATAAAATGAAGGCAATCCCATATGCATCTGCTATTGGATCCATCATGTATGCAATGATATGCACTCGACCGGACGTGTCATGCGCCTTAAGCATGACAAGCCGATACCAGCAAAATCCTGGAAACAGTCATTGGATGGCTGTTAAGAACATACTTAAGTACCTAAGGAGGACAAAAGATATGTTCCTAATCTATGGATCTGGTGATGAGGAACTTGTTGTAAAAGGTTACACGGATGCCAGTTTCCAAACAGATCGTGATGATTCACGATCACAGTCGGGATATATTTTCATTCTGAATGGAGGAGCGGTCTCTTGGAAGAGCTCCAAACAGGATGTGGTGGCTCTATCAACTACAGAATTAGAATACGTCGCCACCTCATTGGCAGCTCAAGAAGCTGCATGGTTGAAGAAATTCATTGCCGATCTGGGGGTTGTCCCTTCCATTCAGGATCCCCTCGAGATCTTTTGTGATAACGAGGGTGCGATTGCTCAAATCAAGGAACCTCGTGCTCATCAAAAGACTAGGCACATTGAGCGGAGATTCAACTACATACGAGATGAAGTTGAAAAAGGAAAGATATGTATTCGCAAAGTTCACACGGATCAGAACATTGCGGATCCTCTCACGAAGCTCCTTGAAAAGGCAAAGCATGAAGGTCATACTTGTGCCATGGGACTTCGATACTCTAGTGATTGGATTTGATCTGTAAATTTTGTATTTGGATATACGGAACTCTTTATTAGTTGAATAAAATTATTTGCTAATAATGTTTCAATTAATATTCCATTTTAGCATGTCTAATCCATGAGTAAATTGCTTACTCTAAATGTCCGTAGTCGTTCAGACTTGTGGGAACAAGTGTGAAGGTAAGATTATTATGAACTTGGATTGTTGATATTCATAAGGATGAATATAGAGCAATGGGTTGCTACCAAGGTTCATAGATATTTGTGGGATACAAATATTGGACTAACCGCAACTCAAACTTTACTACATGGAATCTTATTGATTGATCATAAGTAATTTTGAGTATAGGCGAATATCATTTGGTATCCTCAGACCTGAGATACATATTGGGTTTTGATATTCACCAAGTGTCATACCTTGATCTAGTTTTCCGCTGTTCTGAAATAATGGGCAGTACATGAGACTATGTTCAGGTGTGACACAAGGTGATTATGAGAAACGTATGTAGTCAAGATGGGATTTGTTCCTCTTATTCGTTGAGAGTTAGATGTCTAAGGCCTGGATAAGTTAAATCAACAAGGAATGATCACTCTATGTCCTTGGATTTGACATGACATCTGTAACAAAAGGATAGATGATTAATTCACCTAAATCATTTCAAGAAGGATACTTGAATAAGATGATGTTATTGAATGGTCATGAGTCATGCGTATTAAGGGTAGTAAACCGTTGTTAGGCGGTATTTACTGCTTGCATCAATCTTCTATGAATCTTGGGCAAGTGGGAGATTGTAGGATTCTATGTGCCAAGACACTTAGAATATTGATGTGGTTAGTACGTTATGATCCAAGTTGGGTTATACCCAAATAATAAGCTTTGCAAACACAAACGATTTTTAATTGATGATGTGATCATGCAATTAAATAATAACACACCAAATTTAGGAAATTGGTTTTCTAAACAATTATATGTGAAATGGGTCAAATCATAAGGATGATTTGTTGATGGGTTTATTAATCACATTGTTATTTAAAAGGGTTTAAATAACATAAGATAATGTAATGTTAGTGATCTTTAATTAAAATGTTTAATTAAAGATTAGTGCATAAAACATATTAGGATAGTTCTTGCACTTGTCACACATTAAAATCCAAGAGGGTCCATGAACTTTTAATGTGTCAACAAGACATAAAAAATGAGAGGGAATCCCAGCCATGTTTAAAAAAACTTTCGGCCACCCCATGGACCAATGGGGTTCCTTCTTTTCCCTTGGTAACACACACTCTTTATGAAAGAGTGTAGGACTCTCCAACATCATACACTTCACATGAAAAACACCAAAAACACTCTCTTCTCTCTCCAAAAGGTTTACGGGACAGCAGCAGCCAAGAAGGGGTTTTTTTTGGAGTTGATCTGGTGTTGATTCTCCCTAACAAGAAACGTTTGCAAGTAAGCTTTGGGTATACAAGCTTGAGGACTTCTACCCTTGAAGTCTTGGCCGATTTTGGACATCCTTCCCTCCTTTCTTTGGTCGTTTTTACTACTGCTGAAAGGTAGTTATCACAGCTCAATGTAGCGGTGATTTTATGTACTTTTACATGTGTTCATAGCTTGCTCATTCACATATTATGATCCTTTGATTTTGGGTTTGCTTTATACATTTATATGGTCACCTAAAGAACATGTTTTTCAGCTTATAAGTAAGTTTATAAAGTTGTTATTCCGCTGCGTTTTCAGAAAGTTTAACGGGTTAAACTATGTTTTGTGTTCTTGCAAACCCTTCAATGGCATCAAGAGCCGGTTATGTGGATAGCTTGCTTGTTCTTGTCCTTTAAAATCGGGTTTTAAGGATGATTATCAACTCATAATAGGCTGATTTTGGTTGATTCAATAAACCCCATGTCTTTCAAAGTTATATCTTCATGCTTATGATTAAACTTTGAAAGATAGAAATGTCAATTGGTTGATATGTTTGGTTGTTGTTTGTTTGGACAAACAAACCCAAATTTTCAGTTTATGTTGGCTGAAAATTTGGGGTTTGATGGGGTTTATTTTGTTTGTTGAATGATGTTTATGATTGTTCATGTTGGTGCATACCTAGCTTAGACCTTGTGTTGTTTGGTTTGGATTGAATGTATTTATTCGATTTTATTCATTCAATGGGGTTGTATATTAATTTGTGCTTTGTTTAAAAATGTATTTAGTCTATTTATTCATTGGGATGTAATAATAGATTAGGAGTAATTTCCTTTTACTAGAAAATATGTATTAGGATATATATTTTGTAAAAGAAGATGCTCGGGAAGGAAGCATAAGAGGAAGACACAAAAGAAGGACTTGAAGCATATGGATGCAAGTTCAAGTGGGAGTCTATGTTGATCTCATTTTTGTGTTGTATTCAACCCTTAGGAAAGACCAAATGACCACACTTGTGATGGCAAACAAGTGTGGTCACAATAGTAGCTATGGTTATGCACATTGTGGTTGTTTATATTATGCTTGTTTAATTATGATTTTGTGAATGATTGTATTATATTTGGATATGATAAACAATCTTAATAAAAATGATCTTAACAAGCTAATATAAAAATGGTTCTTAATCATTAAGTGTTAATAAATTGTTATTAAAAGGATTAATGATTTTATAATAAAATGGGTTTTATTAAAAGAACCATAGGTATCTTGTATTTGAAAGCATGCAAATACAAGTACATAGAGTTTTCTAAACTAGAATTATGTAATCTCTAATTTTTGTCAAACAAGTTTAACACCGTCCTTTTGCACAACACTTGAGTCATTTTGAAACTATTAATGGGATAAAGGTCACCTAACCATTTAGAGGGAACGTGTAACTTAAGGTGGGGATACCATAATGGTGGGATAAATGTCACCTAACCACTTATGTGGGTAAACTCACACGTGTGTGCAAGTAGGGTAACTTGATTTGCAAACCATGTTAAATGGATCACCTAAAATATGGTTTCCAAATGGTGTTGATGGGATTAACATGCTGACTTTACATATGATGTTTAAAGTCGATCCCATACCTCTAGAAGTTGCAAATGGTTGCAACCGTCAATCGTTGACCACCTTATTAATTTAAATCGTGAGATAAAGGTCACCTAACCACAATTTAAATGTAATGTTGGGTTCTAGATTTTATTATAAAAATGACCTTAAAAGGTATTAATTATTTAAAATAGCAATATCAAAAATACTAAAATAGATCTTTGTTATATTTTGTAGATGGCCACCAATAATGATAATCATGATAATTCATCCGTGTCCGCCCAATCATTGCGAGCGATTCTCCAAAAGGAACGTCTAAATCATAATAATTTCATTGATTCGTATCGAAACTTGAGAATCGTTCTCAAGCAAGAAAGACGATAATATATTTTAGACGACCCTATCCCCGATCAACCTGCTGAGGATGATGAGGAGGCCTACAATGATTGGCTTAAGTACACTGAGGACTCCGTCCAAGTGTCTTGTCTCATGCTGGCGAGCATGACTCCGGATCTCCAAAAGGAAGATGAACATCACGGAACTTATGACATGATAACCCAGCTGAAGGAAACGTTCCAACAGTAAGCGAGGGTTGAGCGCTTCGAAACGGTTCGAGCACTCCATGCATGTCGTATGGACGACAACCAATCGGTTTCATCTTATGTACTTAAGATGAAAAGCCATATTGACCGCCTCGAAAGGCTTAATTGTCCTGTCTCGAAGGAATTGGCCACAGATTTGACCCTCAATGGCCTTACCAAGAAGTTTGAGACATTCGTGTTGAACTACAACATGAATGCTTGGGACAAAAGCATTGGTGAACTTCACTCAATGCTCAAAACGGCTGAGGCGGCCATGGGTAAAAGGGTTTTACCCATTCTCACCATCAATGAAGGTGGGAACAAGAAAAGGACTCATCCCACACCCAAGGCAAAGGTTGCCAAGGGCAAAGGACCTGTATGGGGAAAAGGGAAGGGGGTGGTAAGGGTGCCACCTAACCACTAGAGAAGAAGCAAAAGGTTGCTTCCAATGACCCGTGCTTTAAGTGTGGGGAGATTGGACATTGGGCAAGAAATTGTCCCGTCCATCTCCACGAGTTGAAAGCAAAGAGGGATGCTGGGTAAACCTCAGGTACAATATACATGATCGATATTGATTTAAACATGATATCCTCTAACACATGGGTATTAGATACCGGATGTGGAACTCACATTTGCAATTTGTTGCAGCGGTTCAGAAGAAGTAATGACTTCAAATCTGATTATAACAATCAATGGAATCCCACTAATCATTCACAAATGGAACGTAGTATGTTTTGTATCAGTTGAAACCTAAAGAGAACACGAAACCACTATTACGAGCCTTAAAATCAATCCGCTTTTGCCCAAAACACTTCGAGAGCACTCCACATCCAACTCCGTACACTCTTGACATAAAAATCCACTGAATCAATCAAAATGAAAAAATTGGATCAATGGAATATTTTATTAACCATTGAGTCAAGGAAACCAGGTGTAAAGAAGGAAGAAAGTACTCTTTTTCACTGAAGAAGAATCGAGAATCAAATTACTAGCATGGAATGAAAGTAATGAGACGTCAAGCAAAGATGGAATGCGTGAACAATGAAAAAGTGTAGGATTCTATGTGCCCAAGACACTTAGAATATTGATGTGGTTAGTACGTTATGATCCAAGTCGGGTTATACCCAAATAATAAGCTTTGCAAACACAAACGATTATTTAATTGATGAGGTGATCATGCAATTAAATAATAACACACCAAATTTAGGAAATTGGTTTTCTAAACAATTATATGTGAAATGGGTCAAATCATAAGGATGATTTGTTGATGGGTTTTATTAATCACATTGTTATTTAAAAGGGTTTAAATAACATAAGATAATGTAATGTTAGTGATCTTTAATTAAAATGTTTAATTAAAGATTAGTGCATAAAACATATTAGTATGGTTCTTGAACTTGTCACACATTAAAACCCAAGAGGGTCAATGAACTTTTAATGTGTCAACAAGACATAAAAAATGAGAGCGAATCCCAGCCATGTTTAAAAAAACTTTCGGCCACCCCATGGACCAATGGGGTTCCTTCTTTTCCCTTGGTAACACACACTCTTTATGAAAGAGTGTACGACTCTCCAACATCATACACTTCACATGCAAAACACCAAAAACACTCTCTTCTCTCTCCAAAAGGTTTACAGAACAGCAGCAGCCAAGAAGGGTTTTTTTTGGAGTTGATCTTGGTGTTGATTCTCCCTAAGAAGACACGTTTGCAAGTAATGCTCAAAGGTAGTTATCACAGCTCAATGTAGCGGTGATTTTATGTACTTTTACATGTGTTCATAGCTTGCTCATTCACATATTGTGATCCTTTGATTTTAGGTTTGCTTTATACATTTATATGATCACCTAAAGAACATGTTTTTCAGCTTATAAGTAAGTTTATAAAGTTGTTATTCCGCTGCGTTTTCAGAAATTTTAACGGGTTAAACTATGTTTTGTGTTCTTGCAAACCCTTCAAAAAGAAGTTACATAAAGGTAACATGACCAAGTAAATAAGATTTACTTGTATTCTAATCACAATTATGCAACTAGGAATTGGTGCATTAAAGTATTCACAAAAACTTAACTAATTACATAGGACAGGAACTATTTATACTAAAAAAATATAGAACAATAGTTCTCGCATGGATACTTTTTGGCTTTTCGTTACAATGTCCAATGATATAGAGTTTTGATTCTCATGGCTTGTGAAAACACTCGTGAAACAATATAATCAAATTTGAATATAACAATCATTGGAATCACACTAATCATTCACAAATGGATAATAGTATGTTTTGTATCAATTGAAACCAAAAGCGAACACGAAACCACAAGTACGAGCCTTAAAATCAATCCACTTCTGCCCAACACACTTCGAGAGCACTAAACAACCAATTTCGCACACTCTTGCCATAAAAATCCACTGAATCAACCAAAATGACAATATTGGATCAACAGAATATTTTATTGACCATCAAGGCAAGGAAACCAGGTGAAATGAAGCCAGAAAGTACTCGTTTTCATTGAATAAGAATCAAGAATCAAATTACATGTGTGGAATGAAAGTAATGAGACGTCAAACAAAGAAGCAATGCGTGAACGATGAAACAGAAGTCAAATCAAGGTCACATGACCAAGTAAATAAGATTTACTTGTATTCTAATCACAATTATGAACCTACGAATTGGTGCATCAAAGTATTCAGAAAAGCTTAATAATTACATGGGACAGGAACTATTTATACCAAAACACTAAAGAACAATAGTTCTCGCATGGATACTTTTTGCTTTTCATTACAACGTCCAATACCATAGAGTTTTGATTCTCAACACTTCTGAACACACTCGTGAACTAATATAATCAAATATGATTATAACAATAATTGGAATCAAACTAATCATTCACAAATGAAACATAGTATGTTTTGTATCAATTGAAACCAAAAGCGAACATGAAACCACACGTACAAGGCTTGATATTAATCCACTACTACCCAAAAGACTTCAAGAGCACTCCACAACCAACTTCATACCTTCTTGCCTAAAAAATCAACCGAATCATACAAAATGACAATAGTGGGTCAACAGAAAACTTTATCAAACTTTTAGGCAAAGAAACAAGCCGTAAAGAAGCAAGAAAGAACTCATGTTCACTGAATATAAATCAAGAATTGAATTACACATGCAGAATGAAAGTAACGATACATCAAAGAAGGATGCAATGTGCGATCGGTGAAAAAGAAGTCAGATCAAGATAACACAACCATGTAAATAAGATATAATTGTATTTTAATCAAAGGTATGCAACTATGAACTGGTGCATCAAAGTATCCACGAATGTTTAATGAACTACATGGGAAAGGAACTATTTATACCAAAAAACTAATAAACAATAGTTCTCGCATGGATACTTTTTGCTTTCCGTAACAACGTCTAATGCTATAGAGTTTTGATTCTCATGGCTTCTAAACACACTCTTGAACCAATATAATCAAATATGATTATAACAATCATGGAAATCACGCTAATCATTTACAAATTGAACATAGTATGTTTTCTGTGAACTGAAACAAAAGGGAACATGAAACCACACGTACATGCCTTGAAATCAATCCACTTCTACCCAAAAATCTTCGAGAGCACTACACAACCAACTTTGCACACTCTTGTCATAAAAATCCAACGAAACATTCAAACTGACAATATTGGATCAACATAATATTTTATTGACCATTGAGGCAACGAAACAAGGTGTGAAGAAGCAAGAAAGTACTTGTTTTCATTGAATAAGAATCAAGAATCAAATTACATGCCCAGAATGAAAGTAATGAGATGTCAAACAAAGATGCAATGCGTGAACCATGAAAAAGAAGTCAAATCAAGGTAACATGACCAAGTAAATAAGATTTACTTGTATTCTAATCACAATTACGAACCTACGAATTGGTGCATCAAAGTATTCACAAAAGCTTAACTAATTACATGGGACAGGAACTATTTATACCAAAACACTAAAGTACAATAGTTCTCGCATGGATACTTTTTGCTTTTCATTACATCGTCCAACACCATAGCATTTTGATTTTCAAGGCTTATGAACACACTCGTGAACCAATATAATCAAATCTGATTATAACAAATATTGGAATCACACTAATCATTCACAAATAGAACATAGTATGTTTTCTGTGAACCGAAACAAAAGGGAACACGAAACCACACATACAAGCTTTGAAATCAATCCACTTCAGCCCAAAATTTTTTTGAGAGCACTCCACAATCAACTTCGCACACTCTTTCCATAAAAATCACCGAATCAATCAAAATGAAAATATTGGATCAACACAATACTTTATTGACCATTGAGGCAAGGAAACCAGGTGTAAAGAAGCAAGAAAGAACTCATGTTCATTGAATATAAATCGAGAATTTAATTACATGTTCAGAATGAAAGTAACGACACATCAAACAAGGACGCAATGTGCGATCGGTGAAAAAGAAGTCAAATCAAGATAACACAACCATGTAAATAAGATATAATTGTATTTTAATCAAAGGTATGCAACTATGAATTGGTACATCAAAGTATCCACGAATGCTTAATGAACTACATAGGAAAGGAACTATTTATACCAAAAAACTAATAACCAATAGTCTCGCATGGATACTTTTTGCTTTTCGTAACAACGTCTAATGCTATAGAGTTTTGATTCTCATGGCTTCTAAACACACTCTTGAACCAATTTAATCAAATCTGATTACAACAATCATGGAAATCACACTAATCATTTACAAATTGAACATAGTATGTTTTCTGTGAACTAAAACAAAAGGGAACACAAACCACGCGTACAAGCCTTGAAATCAATCCACTTCTACCCAAAACTCTTCGAGAGCACTCCACAACCAAGTTCGCACACTCTTCCCATAAAAATCCACCAAATCATTCAAACTAACAATATTGGATAAACATAATATTTTATTGACCATTGAGGCAAGGAAACAAGGTGTAAAGAAGCAAAAAAGTACTCATTTTCATTGAATAAGAATCGAGAATCAAATTACATGCCTGGAATGAACGTAATGAGATGTCAAACAAAGATGCAATGCGTGAATGATGAAAAAGAAGTCAAATCAAGGTAACATGACCAAGTAAATAAGATTTACTTGTATTCTAATCACACTTATGAACCTACGAATTGGTGCATCAAAGTATTCACAAAAGCTTAACTAATTACATGGGACAAGAACTATTTATACCAAAACACTAAAGTACAATCGTTCTCGCATGGATACTTTTTTGCTTTTCATTACATCATCCAACACCATAGCATTTTGATTTTCAAGGCTTCTAAACACACTCGTGAACCAATATAATCAATCTGATTATAACAATTATTGGAATCACACTAATCATTCACAAATAGAACATAGTACGTTTCCTGTGAACTGAAACAAAAGGGAACAGGGAACCACACATACAAGCTTTGAAATCAATCCACTTCAGCCCAAAACACTTTGAGAGCACTCCACAATCAATTTCGCACACTCTTGCCATAAAAATCACCAAATCAATCATAATGAAAATATTGGATCAACAGAATATTTTATGACCATTGTGGCAAGAAAACCAGGTGTAAAGAAGCAAGAAAGTACTCATTTTCATAGAATAAGAATCTAGAATCAAATTACACACGTGGAATGAAAGTAATGAGACGTCAAACAAAGACGCTATTGGCGATCGGTGAAAAAGAAGTCAAATCATGAGAATACGACCAAGTAAATAAGATATACTTGTATTCTAATCAAAAGTATGCAATTATGAATTGGTGCATCAAAGTATCCATGAAAGCTTAACTAATTACATGGGAAAGAAACTATTTATACCAAAACACTAAAGAACAATAGTTCTCACATGGATACTTTTTTTCTTTTCGTAACAACGTCCAATGCTATAGAGTTTTGATTCTCAAGGCTTGTAAGCCCACTCGGGAAGCAATATAATCAAATCTGATTATAACAATTATTGTAATCGCACTAATCATTCACAAATGGAACATAGTATGTTTTGTATCAATTGAAACCAAAAGCGAACACCAAACCACAAGTACGGGCCTTAAAATCATTCCACTTTTTCCCAAAACACTTCAAGAGCACTCCGCAATCAACTTCGCACACTCTTGCCATAAAAATCCACCGAATCAATCATAATGAAAATATTGGATCAACAGAATATTTTATTGACCATGGAGGCTAGGAAACTAGGTGTAAAGAAGTAAGAAAGTACTCATTTTTACTGATAAGAATCAAGAATCAAATTGCACGCGCGGAATGAAAGTAATGAGACGTTTCATTTCCTTGATGAATGAAAGAGGATTTCATGGAGGATGGCAACATAGGGTTTTTTTGGGTTTCATCGATCTTGAGCCTTTCAATCTTGTTTCTACTCTAATCTTTTCCTAATCTTGATTAATCCTATCTTGTGTAACATTCCTGTGATTATATCCTTGTTTACAAGGATTTAATATGAGCATTGTTAGCGGGATCTAGGGTTTCTAGGGTTAGGTTTTTTGTTTCTTGATTCTTGCATTCTTGTTTCTTGATTGATCTTGCTATGTTCTTAATCAATCTTGATATTGTTCTCGTTTTCTTGATAGTTCTTGAAATTGGTTTGATCGGGATTTTTCATCCACTAGGGTTTGTGGATTGGTTTGATCTGTCTACTTTGGTTACGCATATTCCCAGATTTACCTTTAATTTCATGATTGCTTAGTAGGTTTGTAACTGATGCGACTATAGAATATAGTTTAGCTAGATTGGTACGAATCCTATTAAGCTTTTAAGGGGTTTATTGCTTTCTTCTGGGTTACAGTTCTCTTGTGTATTCAATGAGACTTCTACTTTTTCCAATATTAAAAGTATTCATTGTTAGGATCTCGGCATCTAGTTTGATCAACAAGATTGGATTTGCAGCGGAATGAGCCCACGAATTAACAAATTTAAACAAGAACACACGAAATTTATCAATGAAACAATGTTTGTTATAGAGAGAGAATTTCTGCCAAAAGGAATATATTCATTCAATACACGCTTTGGCTGGCTTCACGCGCATCGTTACAATTAGGTCATCTTTCCTTTTATAAGAGAAGCTGATGTTAGCTGATGTCACTTGACAGTGACATCTAACTGTTATTTAACTACTGAAAGTTAACACAACTACTGAAGATGTCAAACAGCTGACATCTTCTTACAAAAAATACCAAGTGTTAACTATGACTACAACTACTGAAAAGAAACTACTGAAACAACAACGACTGAAGAACATGCTCTTCAGTCATTTTACAAGTACTGAAATAGAAAAGAAAACTACTGAAAGGAAACAATCACAACAACTAAATAATGCTTCTTCAGCTGTTGTGACAAACTCTGAAGGCTTCAGTACTTGGACTTCTTGAACTTCAGTTGTTGTCATCAGCTGATGTCTTCAGTTGATGTCTTTAGTGTTTGTACTTCAGCTGTTAATCTTCTGTACTTTAGTCTTTAGCTGTTGAAGTCTTCAGTACTTTAGTCTTCAGCTGTTGGTCTTCAGACTTTGGTCTTCAGCTGTTGAAGTCTTTAGTACTTTAGTCTTCAGCTGTTGATCTCCAGACTTTGGTCTTCAGCTTTTGAAGTCTTTAGTACTTTAGTCTTCAGCTGTTGATCTTCAGACTTTGTCAAACAGCTAATCAAGTCTTCAGCAGTTGTTGTGATGTCTTATGGGACTTAAAGGTTTTTCTGATCTGGCTCATTGGTTCTTTTGGTCCAACAAACTCCCCCTGAACCAATGCAGTCAAAACCTTTAGGCTTATTGAAGATGTCCCACTTATTATGGCAGAAAGATTGGTCTTTTTGTCTTCTAGATCAGCTCAGAAGTGACCCTTGTAAGCACAGGCCTGGGAAGAAGTCTCAATGTTCTGTTTGGCAAAGGATGGATGGGAACTCTGTCTTGGGGAACTGGACACAGAGCTGTTACCCCATCCATTAGATCTACTTCCCAACTATGAGTCTGTAAGACTCCCTTGTATAGGCCTCAATAAAGATTACTTGTTCCTTCATGGTAAGCTCTTCTGCTTCTCCTTCAAAGAGTGACTCTGGCCCATAATACTCAGAGAGGTATTTGACCTGCTTCCCATTTTTTAGTTCCACAGTTGTTATGACTCTATATGCGAATTCATCTGGGTGAATACCCTCTAAGAACAACTGGAGCTCATTCTTTCTAACTTCCTCAAGCCTCCTATACACTAACCCCTTTTCACCACTTCATTCTCCAGCATCTTTTGTGGGATCAGTTTAGCTTTATAGGCTTTCTTGAAGTCATCTAGGATCTCCCAAGGTGATACTATAAAGGCCAGTGAGATCACTTCATCTACAATCTTCTTTACTTGGCCAATGTATCTCTGTGGAATATTTTTCTTTTGAATCCTATGAGACACCCTGGGATCAGGCCAAATCCTCACTCTCTCTTTTTGATATTGAAAGGTATGTCTGAGAGTGTATAATCTCTAAGCATGTTTCTTCATATTGATGATTAAAGATGTGGCAGCGTATGCTTTGTCGACTCTCCTCAACAGTTCCTCATCATGTTGTTTGTGAAGCTCTTCTTTTTCTAACTTCACTTTCACAATTTGCCTTTGAGATTCAGGAGTAATTGTTGGAGGGTGACTTATGGCCTTAGGCAACTGTATAACAGCTGAGATTGGCAGCCTGTCTTCATCTTCATCATTATCTTCTTCTTCCTCTTCTAGCCTCAGTACCCTTCTCTTCCTCTTCTGGGGTACATCATCGGCTATTGGTTTTGTGGGTAAGGGAATTGGTTTAGTGGGTTGTGGTTGTGGTGGTCTTGGTGTGGGAATTTTGACAGGCTGTTCTAGCATTTTGGATGTAAGTGAGGCTTTAGATTGTTTGACCAGCTCAGTCCTGCTCCCAGCACCAGCTTCATTCAAGGCTTCAATGACCAGCCCTTTGGTATATACTTCAGACGAACATGATCTTGGTGGTTATTGCCAAGATGTTGTCCTGGACCATGACTTGATTTTCAATCAATGATCTTCCAAGATACTTAGCTATGAACCTGATCATGATTTCCAGCCTTTCCCTTTCCAACACACTGTAACTTGCCCATCTTGCTTGGATTTCTTCAATCTCCAATCTTCTAATTTCTGAGTCAAGCTTTTTAGTGTCATGACCTTGCCTAAACAGCTGATCAATGATGTTATCCATTGATCGGCTGTGTTGGTCATTAGCCTCCTTCACCATTTTCTCCAACTCCTTCTCCTTCTTTCCACTTTTCCTTTTCTTGTATGTGACATGAAAGTCTTTAGTACTTTCAGTCACTTTCTCCATTTTAGCTTCCTTCTCTTCTCCTTCTCAGTCTCTACACCCAACTCCTTCTCATTTTCCACCTCTATCTATTTTTCTTTCTCTTTCCCATCTTCAATCCTCTTTCGTTTTGCTTTCACTGACTGAATCTCCCCCTTTTTGGTTGCATTGGTTGCAAGGGTTTGATTGTCAGAAAGCCTTGTGCTCACAACTTCCTCCAGCAAGGGTTGGATAACCGAGGGAAGCCTCTCATCAAGGGTTTTAATCACTAGATCAGTGATAATTGGTGTGATGAGAGGTAAGGAATTTTGAACGATAGCAGCTATTTGCTTAGGGGGTTCTGTCCCTGAGAGATAGTGCCAGAAGTAGAGGCACGTGGCTGAGTGTTTTGGAGTGGCTCTGTGTATAAGAGACCTTTAGAGGAAGGTGCCATCTGTTGGTGTATTGGGCAGATAGACTTAGATCATGAGACATTTTGGCAATCAGCTCGTTGAGTCTACTTACCTCATTCTCTAGGATGGTATTTTGGGCTAAAACATCATAGAAGAAGCCCAGGTCATCATCAGTGTTTGCTGAATCACCTGACCTCCTGATAGAATCAGGTTGTACATGCTCTGAGTGTAGATCAGTATCAGCATGTGCCCCTTGTTCTTGGTACTGGGGACTTCCTACCTCAGGACTATGTCCTTCATTGGCAGTTGCCTCTGGTGAGGTCTTATGGATGTTACCAACTGCATCCTGATCATATGCTGAAGCAGGAGAAGTGGCAGCCTCATCAGATGTTCGAATCTCCGTTTCTACACTTGGAGATGGAACAGTGTAACCCCTGTGCTGAGGGTTATCAGAAGCATTTTGATCCTCCCCCTCAATTGTTGAGGCTATCCTAGTTTTGATTGGTATCTGGGGAGGGGATGAGGAATGCAACTGAGTCAGCACTTTTGCAACTATTATGGTAGGACTTTGGGGGGCGGTTGCAATGGGAGATAGTGTACAAGCAGTATGCACCCGGGGAGAGTGGTGCGTTTCAATAGCAACCTCCTCAAATGAGGAAGGTTCCAGATGTATAGGTGCCCCGAATGTGGTTGCTGCAGGCTCCTGTTGAGAGGAGGCCTGAGTGGTTGAGGTTGGGTGAGTACTTGTAGCTACTGGGGGATTATGGCCAGTAGACATATCCTGCGTTTGTGTTGCAGGGACATCCTCAGGGGACTCATTTCCCTGAGTAGCCGTTTTGGGACTCTTGTGTTTGGGTTTGGTGGGGACTTTGGATTTGGAGGTGGTGGCTGTGGGTACCAGCTTCGTGGGTTTTCGCAGCTTGGCAGCCTGTTTGAGTGACTGGTCCGAGTTATGCCTGGAGTATACCTCAGGCAATACAGCCATGGCAGGGACTCCAAGGCCAACAAGTCCCTCAGCTTTTAGCTGGTTCTCTATAATGGCCATTATGAACCGTGGATATAATATCCATCCGTTAGCAATAAGTTTTGAGGCCATATCCTTAAGTTCAAGAAATATTATTGCAGAAAAATTTAAGTTTTGTTGCTCAAGGATAGAGAAGAATACCTGCTGCCACCTCGTTGACATTTGATCCCAAGAAGAAGTCTTAGGGGCTAGGCAGACATTCACCATATGAAAAATAAGGCGTTCTGCGTCATGGAAATGCTTCTTTAGGATGGTAGAAGCGCTGAGGTTACCCTGGTATCCATGGTGGGCAAAGGATAGATCAGTGGTGCCCTTTGAATATCCAGCGGGGAAGGTGGCATCATCCAGTGTACGGTTTGGCGAAGGATTTTCGGAGTGATGACCACCTTATGGTAGTTGACGAACAACTGGAGAGACTCGGTGTCATTCTCCCCAGTGGTAAGGGTGACGTTCGTCCAGAACTGATTTAGGGATTCAGCATAAATGGTAGGATTGATAAGGAAGGCCGTATTGTATGGAGAATGGACCATTAGATCAATGGCAGTATCAAACTTTGTCCAGAAGGGTGATTTGGTAAGGTAGGCAACACAGTTGTGTCTTGGTTTAAGCTGCATGGTCGCCATTAATGTGAGAGAAGGTTCGGAGTTTTTGAACGTTAGGTTTGAGAAAATGAAGCTCTGTAGGATTAGGTATTTATAGGGTATGGGTTATAAAACAACTTAAGGGTTTGGTGTTAATCATCAGTAGTTTTAAACGACTGATGACATGGTATTAACCTTCAGAGGTTGAAACAACTGAAGTCTTGGTTTTAGGCATCAGCAGTTATAAAACTACTAAAAACCATGGTTTTGACTTTAGATGTTGGAAACAACTGAGGACTTGGTGTTAGTCATCAGTAGTTGTGAAACTACTGAAGACATGGTTTTGTCATCAGTTGTTGTAAACGACTAAAGACTTGGTGTTAGTCATAAGTAGTTGTGAAACTACTGAAGACATTGGTTTTGTCATCAGTTGTTGTAAACGACTGAAGACTTGGTGTTAGTCATCAGTAGTTATGAAACTACTGAAGACATTGGTTTTGCTTCAGTTGTTTAAGATGAAACAGCAGTTGTAAAACGACTGAAGAGAAAATTCCCATCAGTAGTTTTCGTCAATTCTTAACTTTTCAGCTGTTTCATACTGTCCTCAACACTTACTCATCAGTCTTTTTGGTTGTTTTCAGTTGTTTCATAGGACATCAGTACTTATCTATTTTTACTAACATCAGTAGTTATAACTACATCAGTAGTTTGTAACAGAATCAGTACTTATTTGTGACATGTTTACTAATGATCATCCGTACTTGTTTACTGAGATCATCAGTATTGTCACTTATTCTAGCTGCAGCATACCAAGCCTTAACACTAGGTTTTGAAAAGTTGAACTATCCAAAGCTTAGTAAAAATGTCTGCAAGCTCATCAGCACTAGGCACAAACTTTGGATCAATCAGACCTTTTTCAAAACAGTCCCTAATAAAATGGTGTTTGATCTCTATATGTTTGGTCCTAGAATGCTGGACAGGATTCTTGACAATGCAAAGAGTTGAAGCACTGTCCATTAATAATGGAGTTTTAGTCTCTGTAATGCCATAATCCAAAAGTTGGTTCTGAAGCCAGAGTACCTGAGATGTACAACTTGCAGCAGCAATGTACTCTTCTTCAACAGTGGATGTAGCAACAGATGTTTGTTTCTTACTCTGCCAAGAAATCAAATAGTTGCCTAGGAATTGACATCCACCAGAAGTTGACTTTCTGGTTAACTTACACCCTGCATAGTCACTATCAGAAAAAGCAACTAATTTGCAAGAGTGTCTAGTGGAATACCATAAACCTAGAGATTGTGTACCTTGCAGATATCTAAAGATCCTCTTGACTACAATCAAATGAGACTCTTTAGAAGCAGCCTGAAATCTAGCAAAAACACAAGTTGCAAACATGATATCTAGTCTAGAAGCTATTAAGTACATCAAGGACCCAATCATACATCTGTAAAGTGTTTCACCAACAACTTTACCTTTCTGATCTGCATCCATTGAGTGGTGTGGCACATGGGAGTAGAACAGGGCTTACAGTTTTGTAAATCAAACTTATTCAAAAGATATTTTGTATATTTAGACTGATGAATGAAAGTCCCATCAGCCTTTGTTTGATTTGCAATCCTAGAAAGAACTGTAATTCTCCCATTGCACTCATTTCAAACTTCTTTTGCATTAAATTGGTAAAATCATCACACAACTGGGGATCAGAGGATGCAAAAATAATATCATCAACATAAATTTGAACAAGTAGCTTATGCTGATCCACCTTCTTAATGAACAAAGTTTTATCTATGGAGCCTCTAGTGAAATTATTTTGAAGAAGAAAATTTGATAATGTCTCATACCAGGCTCTAGGAGCTTGTTTCAACCCATAAAGAGCCTTATCAAGCTTGTATACCCAATCTGGATGTTTATTATCCTCAAAACCTGGTGGTTGACACACATAAACCTCTTCTTTTATTTTACCATATAAAAATGCACTTTTAACATCCATTGAAAAACTTTAAGATTATGGAATACAGCATAGGCTAAGAACAATCTAATTGCCTCCAATCTGGCTACAGGAGCAAAGGTTTCATCATAATCAATATCTTCTTCCTGTGCAAACCCCTAAACAACCAGTCTGGCCTTGTTCTTAACAATAAGCCCATTTTCATCTGTTTTATTCCTAAACACCCATTTAGTGCCTATTGCACACTTACCTGGGGGTAGAGGAACCAATTCCCACACTTGCTGCTTGTTGAACTGAAGTAGCTCAAGCTGCATGGCTTCAACCCATCCATTTTCCCTTAAAGCAATGTGATAGTTCTTTGGCTCTTGCTGACTAATGAAGAGAGCATAGAAGCAGAAATTGGACAATTGACTTCTTGTTGAAACTTCAGCATTGATATCACCGATGATTTAAGACATTGGGTGATTCTTCAGCTCTTGATAAACAATGAGATCTGTGCAAGTGTTTGTAGGACCTTCAGCAGCAGCAGATGGTGATGCAGACTCTTGAAACCAAGAATGAGATGGCAAATCAAAAGATGTAGAGGAATCAAAGATCTCATCAGCATTTGTTATGGATGGAACTGCTGAAGCTACAGGAACATCAAGTTTAGTGGACTCAGGCAGTTGATCACTAAACTTGAATAGGTGAGTATTGATATTATCATCATCATCAATACCACCAGGTGGAGAACTATTGACAGGAGCAACAGCTGAAGCCTGATAAGGAACATATTGCAGTATGTCCAAATCAAATAACTCCACAGGGTTTTATAGAATCTTGTCCTTTGGAGATTCAATAAACTTCACATGCAGAGTCTCTTCAACTATCTTTGTTCTGCAGTTGAAGACTCTGTATGCCTTGCAAGTAGATGAATAACCAACAAAATACCTTGCATCCACCTTAGGATCAAATTTGTGGAGTTGATCCTTTGTGTTGAGAATGAAACAAGGACACCCAAAGGCTCTGAAAAATGAAATTAGAGGAGCCAAATGATGTAGAACTTCATATGGAGTCTTCATCAACCTCTGATTTACTAAGGCTCTATTATGCACATAGCAAGCTGTGTTAACAGCTTCAGCCCAAAAGGTCAGTGGCAAACCAGAGTCAGCCAACATGGACCTTGCAGCTTCAATTAGGGTCCTGTTCTTTCTCTCTACTACTCCATTTTGTTCTGGAGTCCTTGGAATGCTAAACTGCCTCTTGATTCCCTTTGAGAGATAAAAATCATCAAGTGTATGGTTTCTGAATTATGTTCCATTATCACTTCTGATACACTTGACAGATAGGGAATACTGCTTCTCAACATACAACACAAAGTTTATAATCGTCTGAGCAGCCTCATCCTTTGAATGCAAGAAGAAAGTCCATACAAATCTGGAGTAACCATCCATAATTACCAGACAGTATTTCTTCTTTGCCATACTCATTACTCTCACAGGACCAAAGATATCCATGTGTAGTAATTGCAAGCAGGCAATGGACTTAGGTTCTTCAATATGAGGGAATGAGACTTTGTGCTATCTTCCTTTCAAACAAGCAGTGCAGTTGTCTTCATATCTGAACTCCTTCATAGGCAATCCCCTTACTAAACCATGATGTATCAGCTGATTCAAGTTTTTAAGATTCACATGACCCAGCCTTCTATGCCATAGAATAGATTCTTGAGGAGAAGCCTTGGAAAATAGGCAAGGATGGCCTTTGAGATCTATTTTCTTGGAAAGATCGAAGGCATACACTTTTCCTGTCCTGTTGGCCCTCAGGAGAGTGTGATCATCCAACACCTTATCAATCAAACTCAGAACTTTGGATGACAGAATCCTGCAGTACTGACTAGTGAAAAGAGCAACATGGCCTTTATCACACATTTGACTGACACTCAAGAGATTGTACTTGAGATTCTCCACATGGTTAACACCATCAAACCTTATTTCCCCATTGGAGACAAAGCCTTTGCCAATGATGTAACCCTTAGCATCATTGCCAAAAGAAACAAACCCTTTTTCCTTGAGAGTAATCATGAAGAGAAAGCTGTTCCCTGTCATATGCATAGATCCTCCACTGTCTACATACAGATGCTACTGTGGCATGCTGAAAAACCCTGCAATCATAATAAATTAGTTAGTTTTTGAGACCAAACCTTTTTGGTTTTGGGTCTGTTCACATCAACAGATGGTAAACTAACAGATTTGCTATGAAGAACAGCCGGAGGGGATGGAGATGTGTGAAGAAGAAGAATCCTTTGGCATGGATTTTCTTCTCTGTGGTTTTAACACAGGAGCATCTATTGGTTGACTCTCCCCAATAGATGTTGAACCATCATAACAAGTTGTGTCTGATTCTGTGATAAAGCCTTCAGCTTATCAGACACATTAGTGCTTGAGATTGATGGATTCCTGTGTTGTACCATCTCCCTTTGAGCAACCTCAGCTGTTGCTTGATTAACCCCTTCCTTTTTGGATTTCTTTTTGGATTTTGGGGTTACAGGTTTTGATGTTGCTGGTACAAACTTGATTTCAAACTCAGTTTGCATTTATCCATTTTTTTTTTAATGTTCTCATGTGTTTGAGTTTGGAGCCCTTTTTATACCAGCAATCATCAGTAAGATGATTGAATAAGCCACATATTTCACATGGCTTTTTCTTCATCTTAAGTTGATCATCTTCTGAAGAAGATAAAACTACTGAAGACTTATTCTCCAGCAGTTTGCGACCAGTACTAACAGTTTTCTTCCTTGCAGTACATGCTTTTTTGATATCTTCTTCAGTAGTTTTCCCACCTTTCTCCTGGCAGTTTTTCCCATTAGTACATGCAGTAGTTTGGGTTTGTTCTCCAGGTGTTATGACTTGCTCTTTAGTACTTTCAGTACTTTTTGAAATACCACTTGGGTGATCAACCTTTTGATCATGTGAGTGTCAGCATTTGAACCATCAACATCAGCTGATAGGTTTTGGAAGAATTAATGCTGACTCCAACCTCTGATGGTGCTGTATCAGATAGTAGATCACATGATGAAAAGGATTGGTTATTGCTTTCTTCATCAGATTCTACCTCTGCTCTGGGAGTAAAATCTGTAGGAGGAGCAGTGTGATTATAACCAATGCCAAACTTCACATTGGAAGCAAACTACTTACTGAGAAGCATTTCAAAACCCTTGCAGGAATGTACCCATCGATCACACTCTACCTGGGTAGCTGCAAGTGTTTCTTTGAGGTCTCTGTACTTCTCTAGAAGTACCTCTTCCCTAGCCTTATCATTAGTGATTTGGCATTTAAGTTTGTAAATCTCATCATTCTTATCATTAAGCACAGACTCAAATCCAGCTTTTCTTTTGGATATTATTTGTTCTAGCTCAATTTTCTTGTTAATTAAAGCTACATTTGCTTCTCTAATAAATGCAAATGCTGCTATGCATGTTTCAGAACATAGCTTGGCTTTGGCCTCAGAGGATACCTGTGATACCTGTGGTGTGGAGGCATTAGAGGATGAGGTATCAGCAGACTCCAGGGCCATAAGAGCAAGGTTTCCAAAGGATTGTCACCACCATGTTGACCAGCACCAGAAAACAGTTGTTCATGACCAGACATATCATCTGGTAAACTGCTCCAGTCAACAACTCCTGGGGTGAAAAAGCTATGTTGTTGAGGTTGAGATTGTTGATGAGATTGGGAAGGTTGAGGCTCAGGAAGAGCAGGTGGTTGTTGAGCAATGGGTACTTGAACTTGACTGGTTTGTGGCATGTAATAGCAGGGCTATGGATATGACATTGGACCCTGAGGAACAAAATATGCAGGAGATATAGGTGTGATTGATGACAAGAACTAGCAGGATGTTGCCCTCTGTTTTGTTGAATATTACTTGGAAAAGTTACAAAGGGTGTAAAGGAGTTAGATCCAGATGATCTACACTCTCTTGCAAAGTGTCCAAGCCTGTGGCATTTGTGACACCTCAACTTACTCTTGTCAAAACCAACTTTGGTTTTGCGAGAGAGTCTAGGGAATTTCCTATCAGTTCTCTTGTAGAACTTCTGAGATCTGATATTAATCAAGGCCATTTGGCTCAGAATATCCATCTCTTCTAAGTCATCATCAGCTATACCTTTCAAATCATCCATAATGAAGCACAAATTGTCTCTATTACAGCCTGACTGACTATCAACACTCACAAATGCATGATCAGAACTGTTTGAAGAGAAATCTATATGCTCATCATAATTACTTTCTGATGCAACATATTCTGACTCGTGACCGACCAAGGCAGTGTTCCCTGGTACAAAGTCTTCAGTGAGCTGTCCTCATGATGCCAGTTTCCTTTCTGCTCTATCTCTCTTTCAAATGTAAGCAGTTTCCCATAAAGTTGGGTGAGAGATAGGCTATCCAGATTTGCATTAGAGCATAGGACAATTGTATATGTGTTCCATCTCTCAGGCAGTGATCTGAGGAATCTGTGGTTCATCTGGCTATTAGTGTATTCATGTTTGACCATTTTCAGCTCAGAGATCAAACATGAAAAACGCTCAAACTGTTGAGTCAGAGTCTCACCCTTCCTATGAGCAAATGTCTCATATTGTTGGGCAAGTATTTCCCTATTGTTTGCTAAGACCTCATTAGTACCACCAAATTGTTCTTTCAGTGCCTTCCAGAGGTCATGAGCAGTTTCATGATGCATAAGCGCAGAATAGATTTCATTAGGCAGTGCCATGGCCAGAATTCCATGAGCTTTAGCATCAATCTCAAACAGTTTTCGATCCTCATCAGAGTATTGTTCCTTCTTCTTTGGAACCATTTGGTTGGTTTCCGGATTGTTCACCATAGGCTTATGTGGACTATGTACCACAGATGTCCAACAACCTGAACTGTTAACAGACAGGTGATGGAGCATTCTTCGTTGCCATATGTTATACTCAGTCCTAACCAGCATCGGAGGCTTGGTTAAGGAAGCATTATTGTGAAGGTCATTAGAAGGAGTAGTTATATTCAGAATTCAGATAAATTCAAGGTAAACAAAGTAAATCTAGCTCAAAACCACTTAGAACCTCAAACAAAATTGCCAGAAGCAACAGAAACTCAATCTCTATAACCGATTCTTGCAAATTTGCTAATTCGATCAAACGTAGATAGCAAAAGAACAGTTTCAATGATCAATTGTTAAATTGATCAATGATTAACCTGCTCTGATACCATTTGTTAGGATCTCGGCACCTAGTTTGATCAATTAGATTGGATTTGCAGCGGAATGAGCCCACGAATTAACAAATTTAAACAAGAACACATGAAATTTATCAATGAAACAATGTTTGTTATAGAGAGAGAATTTCTGCCAAAAGGAATATATTCATTCAATACACGCTTTGGCTGGCTTCACACGCATCGTTACAATTAGGTCATCTTTCCTTTTATAAGGGAAGCTGACGTCAGCTGATGTCACTTGACAGTGACATCTAACTGTTATTTAACTACTGAAAGTTAACACAACTACTGAAGATGTCAAACAGTTGACATCTTCTTACAAAAAATACCAAGTGTTAACTATCACTACAACTACTGAAAAGAAACTACTGAAACAACAACGACTGAAGAACATGCTCTTCAGTCATTTTACAAGTACTGAAATAGAAAAGAAAACTACTAGAATGAAACAATCACAACAACTGAAGAATGCTTCTTCAGCTGTTGTGACAAACTCTGAAGGCTTCAGTACTTGGACTTCTTGAACTTCAGTTGTTGTCATCAGCTGATGTCTTCAGTCTTTGTACTTCAGCTGTTGATCTTCAGTACTTTAGTCTTCAGCTATTGAAGTCTTCAGTACTTTAGTCTTCAGCTGTTGGTCTTCAGACTTTAGTCTTCAGCTATTGAAGTCTTCAGTACTTTAGTCTTCAGCTGTTGATCTTCAGACTTTGGTCTTCAGCTGTTGAAGTCTTCAGTACTTTAGTCTTCAGCTGTTGATCTTCAGACTTTGTCAAACAGCTGATCAAGTCTTCAGCAGTTGTTGTGATGTCTTGTGGGACTTAAAGGTTTTTCTGATCTGGCTCATTGGTTCTTTTGGTCCAACATTCATGGAATATCATTCCAAGTAAGGGAATTTTGAAGAATTCATCGGGCGTAAAGACCGAGACTATTTCTTATGATGGCTTGCATGGGACTGGTGCCATGCAAAACCCTAATGTGGACCCTAAAGTGCAAGGTTCGAATGACTCCTCTACTAGGCAGTGTGTGGACAAAGTTTAGGATCATCAAGTGAATTTGGTGTCTTATGCAGCTTCTTTGACATCTGGGATGGGTAAACGTACCATTAATTCAGGACAGTTGAAAATTCCATGGAAAAAGATGGTATTGATGATGTGTTGCCAAAAGATTCCGTTCGACTAATGCAAGATAGAATGGCCAACACCCTTTATGGGTATTTTCTGGGTGATAGATTAGCGTTTCCGGTTGTTGATTACTATGTTCAGCCTAACTGGAAAAAATATGGTCTTTAAAACTATGATGAATGATGATGGTTATTTTTTCTTCAAATTTGCTAATAGAGATTGTATGATTAGAGTGTTGGAAGGAGGGCCTTGGATGATTAGGTCGCAACCAAAAATTCTTAGCATGTGGTCACCAACGGCCAAACTAGTAAAAAGGGAGTGAAAAAGGTGCAACTTTGGGTGAAAATACATAATGTTCCATTAGCGGCTTACACGAATCATGGTTTGAGTCTAATTGTATCTTCGATTGGTAATACGAAACTTCTTGATTCTTTTACTTCGTCTATGTGTTTGAATGCATGAGGGAGAAGTAGTTATGCTAGAGCCTTGGTTGAGGTTTCAGCTGATGGAGACCTTAAAGAAGTTTTGACTATGGCAATTCCTGAGATGGAAAGAAATGATTTTATCACAGAAACTATAAAAGTGGAGTATGAATGGAAACCAACTCGATGTGCTCACTGTAATGTGTTTCGTCATTCGAGTGAAAATTATATTGTTAAGCCAAAGGTCTCCTTAGAGAAGCCGGTAATGCATAATGCGGACGGCTTTACAGAAGTGCGAACTCGCAAACAAAGTAAAAAATCTGGAGTACCTGTCAGTAAGGAAAAATGGGAATATAGACCTAAACCTAATCCTCAAAATACTAGTTATCATTCTAATGAAGCTCATAAGGTGGTGGTGTTCAAACCACAAATTATTTTCAAGTCCTGCAAGCCGAATGCCTATGAACAATCAAGTTAAGGACTCTTTCCTGAATCGAGTTTGGTGGGGAATGGTTCTGGTGCATTGGATCATTTAGATAAAGAAGATGTTATTAATGAACTTCATCAATCCATGGAATTCATAGTGTTAGGGGTTAATGAGAAAACTACATTGGGGGCAAGCAATCCTTGAATGTGGTTTCCAATGATTAGTTTAGCCTCTTGGAATATTAGGGGGCTGAACCACCCCCTAAAACAAAAGAAGGTTTGGATGTTTATTAATGAAAATCGGATAAGCATGTGTGCTATTTTGTAAACTCATGTTATTAAAGAAAATTTGGATTTGGTGTGCTAAGGGTTGTTTAGGGACTCGATGTGGGAATCTAATGGTTCTTATTGCTCTATGGGGGTTAGAATTATGGTTGGTTGGAATCCCATGGAGTTAGATGTTAGAGTTGAATCATGTACTGATCAAACCATGCTTGCTCGGGTCACCTTAAAAGGTACCCATAAACTGTAGGATTCTATGTGCCCAAGACACTTAGAATATTGATGTGGTTAGTACGTATGATCCAAGTCGGGTTATACCCAATAACAAGCTTAGCAAACACCAAATAATATTTAGTTGATGATATGATCATGCAATGAAATATTAACACCAATTTAGAAAATGGGTTTTCTAAACAAGTTGCATATAACATGGAACAATTTATTAGGATATATTGTTCAATGATATTATTTGCAATGTTATTTAAATGACATTACAAATTAATAATGGCTATATATGTTATACAATTAATGGGTTAGTTGTATACATTTTCTAAGAGGGACAAATTATAAGACCATTTTAACATGTGATTGTGTTTAACAAAAAAAGGGGGGAAACCCTTTTTTCAACCTATATTCGGCCGCCCCCCCCCCTTGTTGGTGATTGGACCAATTTTGTTGATTAGACACAACACATTAAGGGTCTTTGAATGCTTTCTTGGACCAGCCATCTTGAGATACACATGCAACTCAACTCCAAGAAAAACTCTCTCTTCCATCTTCTCCAAACTCACGGTTTTGAAGGTGTTATAGCAGCTTTTTCTTGAAGTTTTGGTGACCAAAATCCTAGCAACTAAGGTGTTTGCTTGAAGGCTTGTGGGTATAGACGTTTGAGGACTTCTAGCTGAAGTCTTGGCCACTAATCAGCCCTCATTCAGCACTATCTTGGACGTTTTTGAAGCTTACAACAGCCCTCTCCTTGGTCGTTTCTTGCTGCTCAAAGAGGTAGAAATCATAGCTCATTGTGGCTGTGATTTTATGTAGTTTTAGTACATTTTCATAGCTTGATCATTCACATATAATGATCCTTTTGTTTGGGTTTGTTTTCATCTAAAATGGTCACTAAAGAACATTATTTTCAGCTTATAAAATGGGTTATTAAGTTGTAACTCCGCTGCGTTTTTCAGAAAGTTTAAGTGGTTAAACATTGATTTTATGTTCTAGCAAACCCTTCATAAACATCTTTTATGCCCTTTTATTTATGCTCATAATTCATATCTTGTAAGGAGAGACCTATGGAAGCATTTAATCTCCCAAAATCATATGTTTTTATCTAGTCCTTAGGTGTGGATGGGAGATTCTAATGCTACATTACATATGGAGGACACTTATGAGGGGAATGCGGATCTTAACTCTACTATGAGAGAGTTTAAAGATTGTGTTACAAACATTGGAATGGAAGATGTGAATGCTATTGGGATGCAATACACATGGAATCTAAAGCCTAAAAATGGTAATGGCATCTTTCAAAAGATAGATGGTATCATGGGGAATATTGAATTTATGGTAGTTTTTGAAGCTGCTACTGCTATCTTCCACCCATATAGAGTCTCGGATCATTATCCTTGTACTCTAAAGCTTGCTTCGATTGAAAAGTCTAAGCCTCACCATTTAGGTTTCCTAATTTTCCATTTTATAAAGAGGAATTCCACAGTATTATATCAAAGGGTTGGGAGAACAAGATCAAGGGTGTAGCTTAGTTCAAAGTTGTAAAAAAACTGAAGTTGTTGAAACATCCCTTACGCTCGCTCCTATTCAAACAAGGGAATATTCATAAATAGGTGGTTGAATTGTGTGCGTCTCTGGATGAGGTTGAGAGATCTATTGATGTGGATCCGGGAGATATATTGTTACGGAAGAAAGAATTGGATACATTAAAGAAATTCAACGCGGCTTCTATGGATGAGGAGTGATTTCTCAAGCAAAAATCAAAAATTCAATGGTTGGCCCAGGGTGATCGTATCACAAAGTTATTTCATAGTGTTGTAAAGTCCACAAACCATAAGAATCGCATTCAGACTATCACGGATGTGCATGGGAAAATGCATAAGGGTCCTAATATGGCTAAACCTTTTGTGGATCATTATAAGGCGTTTCTTGGTTCACAATTTCCTACCAGTTGTAATGTGTCTACGTTTGACTTTTGTAAAACTTTGGACATGAATGTAGCCAAGGACATGATTAAGGAAGTGACAATGGAGGAGATTAGGAAAGTTATGTTCTCGATAGATGATAATAAGGCTTTAGGCCCTAACGGGTATACTTCGTTTTTTATAAGGTCTTGGGGTGTTACGGGGATGGATGTTTCGAAAGCCATAAAGGATTTCTATGTCATGGGTAAGCTCCTTGAGGAAATTAATCACACTATCCTTGCTTTGGTCCTGAAAGTAGTGACCCCCACTCGGATTGTTGACTTTAGGCCTATTGCATGTTGTAATGTATTGTATAAATACATTACTAAGATTATTGTAGAAAGGATTAAGGAAGGCCTGTAGGACAATGTTAGTATTAACCAATCAGCTTTCATACCAGGTAGATAGATTTCTGATAACATTTTGCTCACACAAGAAATTATGAATAATACCATCGATCAAAGGACCTGCCTAGATGTGCTTTCAAAATAGATATTAAGAAAGCATATGATACGGTGAGTGGGTCATTCCTTCAAGATGTTCTTAAAGGGTTTGGTTTTCATACTAAAATTATGCAATGGATAATGGTGTGTGCGTCCACTCCTTCTTTTTCGATAGCTATTAATGGATAGCTATATGGATATTTCAAAGGGAAACGTGGGCTAAGACAAGGTGATCCTCTCTCGCCTTATCTTTTCATGCTTGTTATGGTGGTTCACAAACTAATTCTTGATCATACAACAAGAGTTGACACTCGGTTCAGGTTTCATCATTTATGTGAGAAGCAAGGGTTAATTAACTTATGTTTTGCAGATGACCTTTTCTTATTTTCTAGTGGTGATCTTAAATCGATTGTTGTTCTTATAGAGGGTTTGAAAGACTTCCAGAACAAGTCAGGACTACTCCCAAGTATCCTAAAGAGTACGGTTTTCTTGTGCAATGTTCCTACCCATGTTAAAGATGGGATTCTCTCGATTACGCCATTTGCAAAAGGGTCTCTTCTAGTTCGGTATTTCGGAGTACCTCTAATCTCTTCTAGATTAAAGTTGCATGATTGTTATATTCTTATTAAGAGGATGGAGTCTAAAATCATGAATTGGAGGAGTAGGTTCCTATCTTTTGCCGGAAGATGTCAACTTATAATTTGAGTTCTTTCCTCCTTACATGTATATGGGCCTTGGTTTTTCTATTACCCTCCAATATCATCCTCAAACTTGAATCATTGATCAACGGTTTCGTATGGTTCCAGGCTCGTATAGAGAAAGGAAAAGCTAAAGTTTCATGGAAGGCTACTTGCCTCCTAAAGCATGAAGGAGAGTTAGGTATCCACAGGATTAAGGATATGAATGTTGCCTTAATGGTGTTTCATGTCTGGAGTATTCCGTCTCAACGTAAGTCGTTATGGGTTTAATGGATTTACCATAATCGGATAAGAGGAAAGAAGTTTTGGCTGCTTAAAGCTTCATCCTCTTGTTCTTGGAGTTGGAGGAAGCTGTTGAGTTTACCTCTATTGCTTTGGCCTTTTGTATAAAAATCCATGGGTAATGGTTATAACACCTTGGCATGGTATGATAATTGGAGTATTTATAATGCAGGATACTCGATTAATACTAAAGTTCCAGATCTTTGCCCTCATGGTTCTTTGGGTTGGCCAGAAGCGTGGATTGATTTATTTCCGGTATTAAATGGTTTAAATGTGCCAACGTTCACCCACACGGTTGATAAGGTAATATGGAAATATGAGGATAAGTTATATGGCTTCTCTACTTCTGTTGTATGGGATTCTGTTCATTACAAGGGTCCTGTAGTTGATTGGTCTAAATGCATTTGATTTGCCCAATGCATCCCAAGACATGCATTTATCTTGTGGTTTGTGGTAAGGGAGAAGTTATTAACGCAAGATAGGATTCTGAAATGGAATCCACGTAGGAGCGGAAACATGAATATGATGTGCTGCCTTCTATGTAAGTCAGATTATGACTATCATATTTGTTCTTTGAGTGCGATTACTCTTCACATGTATAGAATTTGGTTAAGGGTAAGGGGTTCATGCAACATAGTTCTCAGTCATTGCAAGATATCATTCGCTGCATTAGATCAAACTCTAGAACCTTTCCGGTTGTCATTCAGAAACTAGTAGTGTTAGTTGCAGTATATTTTATATGGCAGGAACGAAATAGAAGAACATTTGATAATAGCAATTGTTCTCCTGCAGTATTATGTGATACCATCCTAGCTACTATTTGGTTGAGACTTATGGGTCTCAAATTCAAGAATAATGAGAGAGTTCGAAGTACCCTGGCGATCTGGAATGTGGATAGTTTAACTATATCGGATGATGGAAGCTGAAGTCCAAGACTAATGATTACTTCTATAGACTTTGGTTCCTTTGGCATTGTTTGTTTACAGTAATGTTTGGTTTATTGCTCTTTGGATCTGGTTGCTTGTTTACATATATTGGGGGGACGTCCAATATATGAATTAGTTTTGGACCCATCTACACTACTTGTTCATAGTCTGTTCTTATAATACAAATATCACCGGGGTAACCCTTTACCCAAAAAAATGAAAGCAATGAGATGTCAAACGAAGACGCAATATGCGATCGGTGAAAAAGAAGTCAAATAAAGATAACATGACCAAGTAAATAAGATATACATGTATTCTAATCAAAAGTATACAACTACGAATTGGTGCATCAAAGTGTACACGAAAGCTTAACTAATTACATGGGAAAGGAACTATGTATACCAAAACACTAAAGAACAATTGTTCTCGCATGGATACTTTTTTGCTTTTCATAACAACGTCTAATGCTATAGATTTTTGATTCAAAGGGAAACATGGGCTAAAACAAGGTGATCCTTTCTCGCTTTATCTTTTCACGCTTGTTATGGAGGTTCTCACATTGATTCTTGATCATACAACAAGAGTTGACACTCGGTTCAGGTTTCATCATTTATGTGAGAAGCAAAGGTTAATTAACTTATGTTTTGCAGATGATCTTTTCTTATTTTCTAGAGGTGATCTTAAATTGATTGTTGTTCTTATGGAGGGTTTGAAAGACTTCCAGAACATGTTAGGACTAATCCTAAGTATCCTGAAGAGTAGGGTTTTCTTTTGCAATGTTCCTACCCATGTTAAAGATGGGATTCTCTCGATTACGCCATTTGCAAAAGGGTCTCTTCTAGTTCGGTATTTCGGAGTACCTCTAATCTCTTCTAGATTAAAGTCACATGATTGTTATATTCTTGTTGGAAGGATGGAGTCTAAAATCAAGAATTGGAGGAATAGGTTCCTCTCTTTTGCAGGAAGATGTCAACTTATAATTTCAGTTGTTTCCTCCTTACATGTTTATTAGGCCTCGGTTTTTATATTACCCTCCAATATCATCCTAAAACTTGAGTTGTTGATTAGGGGTTTCCTATGGTTCTAGGCTCCTATGGAGAAAGGAAAAGCTAAAGTTTCATGGAAGGCTACTTGCCTCTCCAAGCATGAAGGAGGGTTAGGTATCCGAAGGATTAAGGATATGAATGTTGCCTTAATGGCGTTTCACGTCCGGAGTATTCCGTCTCAACATGAGTCGTTATGGGTTGAATGGATTTCCCATAATCGGATAAGAGGTAAGAACATTTGGCTGCTTAAAGCTTCATCCTCTTGTTCTTGGAGTTGGAGGTAGCTCTTGAGTTTATGTCTCTTGCTTTGGCCTTTTGTATATAAATCCATGGGTAATGGTTGTAACACATTGGCATGGTATGATATTGGAGTACCATTGGGCCTTTTCAGAATTCTATTCCCCATCGGGCCATTATAATGCGAGATACTTGATAAATACTAAAGTTCCGGATCTTTGCCCTAATGGTTCTTGGGGTTGGCCAGAAACGTGGTTTGATTTATTTCCGGTATTAAACGGTTTAAATGTGCCAATGTTCACCCACGCGGTTGACAAGGTAATATGGAAATATGAGGATAAGTTGTATGGCTTCTCTACTTTTGTTGTATGGGATTCGGTTCATTGCAGGGTTGACTGGTCTAAATGCATTTGGTTTCCCCAATGCATCCCAAGAGATGCATTTATCTTGTGGTTAGTGGTAAGGGAGAAGTTATTAATGCAACATAGGATTCTAAAATGGAATCCAAGTAGGAGGGGAAACATGAATATGATGTGCTGCCTTCTATGCAAGTCAGATTATGACTCTCATCCCCATTTGTTCTTTGAGTGCAATTACTCTTCACATGTATGGAATTTGGTTAAGGGTAAGGGGTTCATGCAACATAGTTCTCAGTCATTGCAAGATATCATTCGCTACATTAGATCAAACTCTAGAACCCTTTCGGTTATCATTCAGAAATGAGTAGTGTCAGTTGCAGTATATTTTATATGGCAGGAACGAAATAAAAGAACATTTGATAATAGCAATAGTTCTCCTGCAGTATTGTGTGATACCATCCTAGCTACTGTTCGGCTAAGACTTATGGGTCTCAAATTCAAGAATAACGAGAGAGTCCGAAGTACCCTAGCGATCTAGAATGTGGATAGTTTAACTATATCGGATGATTGAGGCTGAAGTCCAAGACTAATGATTACTTCTATAGACTTTGGTTCTTTTGGCATTGTTAGTTTAGAGTAATGTTTGGTTTATTGCTCTTTGGATCTAGTTGCTTGTTTACATATATTGGGGGGATGTCCAATATATGAATTAGTGTTGGACCCATCTACACTACTTGTTCATAGTCTGTTCTTATAATACAAATATCACCAGGGTAACCCTTTACCCAAAAATATGAAAGCAATGAGATGTCAAACAAAGACGCAACGCACGATCGGTGAAAAAGAAGTCAAATCAAGATAACACGACCAAGTAAATAAGATATACATGTATTTTAATGAAAAGTATACAACTACAAATTGGTGCATCAAAGTATACACGAAAGCTTAACTAATTACATGGGAAAGGAACTATTTATATCAAAACACTAAAGAACAATAGTTCTCGCATGGATACGTTTTTGCTTTTCGTAACGATGTCTAATGCTATAGAGTTTTGATTCTCAATGCTTCTGAACAAACTCGTGAACCAATATAATCAATTCTAATTATAACAATCAATTGAATCACACTAATCATTCACAAATGAAACATATTATGTTTTGTATCAATTGAAACCAAAAGCGAACATGAAACCACAAGTACAAGCCTTCAAATCAATCCACTTTTGCCCAAAACACTTCGAGAACACTCCACAATCAACTTCATACACTCTTGCCACAAAAATCCACAGAATCAATTAAAATGACAATATTGGATCAATAGAATATTTTAATCACCATTGAGGCAATGAAACTAGGTGTACAGAAGCAAGAAAGTACGCGTATTCACTAAATAAGAATCGAGAATCAAATTATATGCACGTAATGAAAGTAATGAGACGTCAAAGGCAGACGCGATGCGTGAATGATGTAAAAGAAGTCAAATCAGGGTAACACGACCAAGAAAATAAGATTTACTGGTATTTTAATCACAAGTATAAAACTAAGAATTGGTGGCAATAAAGTATTCACAAAAACTTAACTAATTACATAAGACAGGAACTATTTATACCAAAAAACTATAGAACAATAGTTCTCGCATGGATACTTTTTGGCTTTTCGTTACAACGTCCAGTGATATAGAGTTTTGATTCTCATGGCTTCTGAAAACACTCGTGAAACAATATAATCAATTTGATTATAACATCATTAGAATCACACTACTCATTCACAAATGGATAGTAGTATGTTTTGTATCAATTGAAACCAAAAGGGAATACGAAACCACAAGTACGAGCCTTGAAATCAATCCACTTCGGCCCAACACACTTCAAGAGCACTAAACAACCAATTTCGCCACACTTGCCATAAAAGTCCACGAATCAATCAAGATGACAATATTGGATAAACAAAATAGTTTATTGACCATCAAGGCAAGGAAACCAGGTGTAATGAAGCAAGAAAGTACTCGTTTTCATTGAAGAAGAATCGAGAATCAAATTACATGCGTGGAATGATAGTAATGAGACGTCAAACACAGACGCGATGCGTGAACGATGTAAAAGAAGTCAAATCAAGGTAACACAACCAAGAAAATAAGATTTACTGGTATTTTAATCACAAGTATACAACTAAGAATTGGTGCATCAAAGTATTCACAAAAACTTAACTAATTACATAGGACAGGAACTATTTATACCAAAAAACTATAGAACAATAGTTCTCGCATGGATACTTTTTGGCTTTTTGTTACAACGTCCAGTGATATAGAGTTTTGATTCTCATGGCTTCTGAAAACACTCGTGAAACAATATAATCAAATTTGATTATAACAATCATTGGAATCACACTAATCATTCACAAATGGATAATAGTATGTTTTGTATCAATTGAAACCAAAAGGGAATACGAAACCACAAGTACGAGCCTTGAAATCAATCCACTTCTGCCCAACACACTTCGTGAGCACTAAACAACCAATTTCGCCACACTTGCCATAAAAATCCACCAAATCAATCAAGATGACAATATTGGATCAACATAATACTTTATTGACCATCAAGGCAAGGAAACCAGGTGTAATGAAGCAAGAAAGTACTCGTTTTCATTGAAGAAGAATCGAGAATCAAATTACATGCGTGGAATGATAGTAATGAGACGTCAAACAAAGACGCAATGCATGAACGATGAAAAAGAAGTCAAATAAAGGTAGCACGACCAAGTATATAAGATTTTCTTGTATTCTAATCACAATTATGAACCTACGAATTGGTGCATCTAAGTATTCACAAAAGCTTAACTAATTACATTGGACATGAACTCTTTATACCAAAACACTAAAGAACAATAGTTCTCGAATGGATACTTTTTTCCTTCTTGTATTAATGTCCAATACTGTTAGGATCTGGTATTTGACCAAACACCAACTAATTAACATGTTAAACCAAACCAAATAGTGCGGAAGCCTATTTGACTGGCGGTCCAATCAGTGAGAACGCACATAGAAACAATAAAGTATTGAATCTAACGTCAAGAACCGATTAGGAATCGACTTACAGCGTTCTACGAACTTGGGGGTACAAACTTAGAGGCTTCTGGACGGCTAGGGTACGTCTGGAGTCGAAGTGGATTTTATGCTTACATTTTTCTACGAATTAAGTGGTATTTATAGGTTAGGGTTGCTCATTCGGGCAACTGAACCATTAGCATGGTTCATTCGTGTGATTGAGCCATGCGGTTGATCCATTCGCACGACTGAGTGTTTAGTCGTGCAACTGAGTCAGACGCATGAAGTTGTTTAGGCATATGAACTATTTAGGTGCATGGACACTCAGTCGCATGGCCATTCGGACGCATGACCACTGTTGGGGCGCATGGTCCAGTCGGACGCATGAGAACTTCACTTAACCAAGTTTGAGTGTATTCAATATTATAACATTATGCATATCAATTCAAACAATCACAAACCTATAAAATCAAGTCAATATGCGTTAAACAACTCATTAATGAAATATTAAACAAGAAAAATCACAAACAAATATTCTCATTTCATTAAGTACCCCATATTACATAAGTGCAAGACATTCAAGACATATTACATTGATCTCAGGATCTAGGTACATATATGTATCAACAAACTCCCCCTTGGACCTAGATCTATCTATTGTCTAACATCTTTCATGATTTCCTCAAACTTCTTGTACTTAGCTTCTTTGGTGACTCCTGTGTTTATCTCAAAGGCAAAACAGAGTCTTATCACTTTCTGGAACTGTAAAGCTTGTACAATATCCTGTGGGTTGTAGAACAGTGGCCACTTGTATAAAGTATAAACATCTTGTGCTGACAAGTTGGTGAGTCACATTGGGTCAAACACCCTTATGGTTCCATTGTGCCATTCCTGTTCAAGACTATCATGGCCTCTCCCATTCTCCAATCGTAGTACCACCATTTGAAGTGTGGAGTGAAGTCCTGTGGCATCTCACATAGTGGGATCTTTGACATTGTACGTGGTGGACTCCACTTCAGCACTACTCTAGGTTTGCTAGTTATGGCATCAAGCTCAGATCTTCTGATGTACCTCGTTGGATGTTGAGGTTTGAAGTTGACCCATCTGGTGTGGTACTCCCTCTTTAGAGCAGCTTCAAACCAGCCTGACATTTTACGAGGGTCAGCATATAGCAAGATTAGCTTTGCTAACTGGTTGAGCTCAAAACCTAGAAGAGTCTTCATGTGGAAATCTGAAGTACTTAATTCCCTTCTCACGTTTAATCGTGTAAACGTTGAGGTTTACAAAATGTGCCCACGCTATGATCCGGCCTGCCACCTTTTGATGTTTCTTGACCTTATATAGTTTTGTGTAGACAGTTGATGTTGTAGCACTGTGTTCGGCTCTTATCTCTTCAAAACATGCTGCCCATTTAGCCTTTTTGATGTTGACTTCGGCGTCTGATGCTTGGGCCTTCTCTTTATCCTTTTCTGACTCTTGCTCCATTTTATCCAGAGTCTTAAAAGTGTCATTGACAAGAGTTTCTCCCAGATTTGGAATGGCATTTCCCTCATTGTCAGTGTACTCTGGATAGTGTTATGCAGTGACATCTTCAATCTCGATCTCATCAACATCCCGAAGATCATCTTCACTCTCCTTTTGCATAGTTGGAGCATCTTTCACAATCTCATCAGGATTGAGTGGGAACATTTCAGCCAGTTGCTTGTCGGTGAGATCATGAATTATTTCTCCTTCTTGAGGAGTGTAATTCACCGATCTCCTGACAATCCCCTGCAGATCAAGAATCATTGTGAGTTGAGTCTTGCTCTGTCGGAGGGGAGCAACATCATATTCATCTCCTTGAAAATTAGGATCTGCTTGATTTAAAACATGTAACACATCAATAATCAAAGCAGTAAACATAAATAATAATCATAAACATTAATTACATTTATTAGATACAATATTCAAATACACATGATTTAAATAGCATAAATAGCTATGCATTACTCTTGTCTTGAATAGCTGATGTGTCAGTAGGATCAGCAGAAGATGATAGGCTCCTTGGTCTTGAATTTTCTTTGTGCGCCTCTCTTGACCTTGAGCTGATGTAGATGCACCTGCATCTCCTTCTTCATCGTCATCATCATCGACATCGTCACCTGCATCAATGTCATCCCCTTGATCGTCACAGTCATCATCATCCACATCATCACTGTCATCGTCATCACCATCATCTCCATCTCCTTCTTGGATCTTTAGGGGCTCATCTTTGGATCCCTTCAGTCTCAGCATAAGCTTCTTGTTCTGGCCCTCTAAATCTTGTATCCTCTTCTTCCTCTATCCAGTCGAGGAGGATGCTCCCCCTAAAGCACGGCCTGGCAGATCAGGAGTATAAGTAGGATCATCAGTAGTCTCTCCCAATCCGCCTGGGCGTTCACCAACCGCCCGGAGCCCTCGTTCTGTGGGAACGACTTTACTACTCACAGTCCGAGTCAGAGCTCCTCATATAACTCCTCCTCTTCCTCACCAGGCATGAAACCCTGTAGGAATCCAGCTGTCTCAGCGATATCTCCAGTGGGGGCAGATGCTGGAGATACATTCTCAGTAGTGGGGTCACTTTGTCGAGTGGGCAATGTATCTCCTGCATCCCCGCTATCATCGTCATCAGATTCATGCTTTGGGAGCTGTAGCTGCTCGACATCGGAGTTGCTGTTTGTGTGACGCCACTTACGTCTGCTTGGCCCCACATAACTCTCATTAGCCAGATGGCCTATCAGTTTCTTCACCTAGGGCTTTAATTGCTTACCCCGGTAGACTCTCATACGACCCAGGGTCGTATCGTCCATGATCTCTAAGACCACACATCGTGGCTTTCCTTGGGAAGTGATGGCACCTTCTCATTAAAAATCAGGTGCAAGAATCTGGGGTACATGCAAAAACCCTCCTTACCCTTTGCCTCCAGATTCTCCACAAGGTAAGAAAAGATCATGCTGAGAAGGGGTACTTCAGCACCAGTGCCACTTAGGCATTCTGGATCTGGTTTGAAAGATCGTCAAACCCACCTCTTATAGAAGCAATGCACTTTAGTATGACATGTGCCAAGTACTTGTACCGGGGACACAGGTTGCTTTTGTTGAGAACACCTGAGTTGATGTCCACAGCGTACTTAATCCTCAGAAAGCATCCTCATACTATTAGTGGGTGTAGCTTGGTGGGATGATCAGTATCATCCCCCAGCTCAAGTACTCTCTAAATATCCACAACAGTGATCTCAATAGCCATCCCACAGATAGAGCTTCGTATGCTAGACGGCTCTTGTGATCGATCAACAGAAGCATTCTCCCTAAATGTCTGGTGTAAAGACCTGTAGGGAGTGCATGGAGTAGAAATGGCCTTGTGGATCCTTGATCGCCTAAGAAACGCGATGATCTCTGTAAACACGGCGCCATTCCGAGTAGTATGGTCTAGATGAGCACATATGTAGTGCTTAGGGTTGATAGACCATCTAGCAGCCATCAATCTGAAACACAAGACACATAATCATTAGATACTCACATACACATACCGGTTCTAAGTAACTTGATAACATTCATTCTAATTCATTCATGCGAATGAATTATGCGACTGAGTTCAGTCGGCTATTTTATCATGCGACTGGACTCATTCGGGTGAATGAACATGCAACTTAGTTCAATTGGTTGGCTGAGCCTACGATTGATTCAGTCGGCCGACTGAGCTCATTCGTATGTCACATTCGACCGATTGAGCTATTTCGCCGGCTCAATGGTGCGATTGGAGTTCATCCAGACGACTAGTCGCATGACCCACTGTTCGATCGACTGAGGTTCGAATCTTGACCAATTCATGAAATTAAACGTGGTTTAATGGTTCTTTAGACTCGCAATCTCTTAACGAATGACCTATTAAAGTTAGTTTTAACATTTTACAAAGTTTTAGTAGGTTATTAGGTCATTTAAAGATTCGGTTCTTGTTTCAATCGACCATCACAATTAGGGCACCATTTCTCTGGATTTATGTGAGATTTCATCTCAAAATACCTGTATAGATGCAAACACACTTCAGTAGATCAAGAAGGAAGTATAATCGAGGTCTAAAAAAATTTGGGGAGAGTAACGGTATGATGTGCATAAGGGCGATTGGGAGTGGTGAGAAGAGTGCGATCGACTGTGTCCCTTTATATACTGAATTTGAGTTCAATGGGCCGAGTGGACTCATTCGCTAAGTTCATTCGGGCGAATGAAGCTCAGTCGGGTGATTGAATTAGTCGATCACCTTCAGTCGGCCGACTGAAGCTCAGTCGGTCGACTGACTCATTCGCACACTCCCATTTGGTCGAATGGCTCATTCTGAAAAGCCATTTGGGTGATTGGTTCATACTCATGTCCCTTCGGCTGTT
This sequence comes from Flaveria trinervia, assembly GCA_025506515.1. Taxonomy (NCBI): domain Eukaryota; kingdom Viridiplantae; phylum Streptophyta; class Magnoliopsida; order Asterales; family Asteraceae; genus Flaveria; species Flaveria trinervia. Next base: position 36,183,879 of record CM046456.1, read on the forward strand.
TAATGCATGAGTATGGTCCATTCGCATGATTGGTCCATACTCATGGTCTAGTCGTGCGAATGGGTCATACTCTTGAAATTTTTTTGACTTTATGACCATTTGACTTTTAGACCCTTTTAAACTGTTGATTTAACATTATGAACATTTGATCATCTCAGACATGATCATTTTAACTTAAAACCTTTTGATCACCTCAGACGTGATCCTTTTAAGATATTTTGTCACCTCTGATGTGACCCAATTTTTACTTGAAAGTACATGTGGTCACCTCAGACGTGACCTTTTAGATGATAAGGTCCCTTATTAACTTCCATGACATAGTCCAATACTAACATATTGAATTTGACAAACTTTGTGCAGAAATAAAAGAAATAATACTGAAAACTAAAAAAAACTAAGACATGTTTTTGTGTTTTTGGTGAGGGTTAACTCTTAAGATGTAATTCTAAGAAATAATTTTTCTGAGAGAGCAGCCTCAATCATTTTAACCATACATGGACCAATTCAAGTTGGAATCATACAAGATATTCAAATAATTCACGACAAGTTATTTAACAAACTTTGATGCTCTATCGTTGTTTTTCATCTGGAGCCATTTAGCAAATTTAGGAAATCATACTAGTACTATTAGGTCCTCACATTAATTTGAACTTTCAAGAATTGTAGCCACAGTGATTGTCAGTATACTTGTCCTCTTAAATCCATACAGAGACTTTCCACATAGTTTGGTGATCGTTTTAAAAGTTTGTTTATTTCAACAAATATTTGTGGATCCCACACTTATATGGTAATCAACATTCCTCAGGAGATTTTTTAGCGGTCATAGGGTAGTGTTCAAGAAGAGACTATTCTAGAGTTTTCAAAGAGAAGCCAATCCTTAGGTCAGTGCCATCGCACAGCAGAGAGGCGGCAAACAACAATGAGTTCTAGAATATATAGGTTATGTTTATCCTCAGGTCAGTGCCACCGCACAACAGAGAGGAACATAATCTATCTTCTTGTTTGAGCAATTTTTCTTCTTTTAGCTCAAATCTCACCAACAACCTAGGTTATCAGTTTGATTGTATTTTCATTTTTCATGTGCTTTTGCTCATGCTTTGGTCTTATGCACACTTTTGTGGCGTTTATTTTGCTCGTCACCCCTTATTGGAATCTTGTTGATTGTGTTAACCAGGGATAAGGTGTTACCCACAACTAGTCAAACATTTTAGTTTAATCTTGAGATCACCAAACAGGTCTAGTCATCTATTATGTTGAATCTACCGACATATCAACTGTGGTCTAGCAACCTCTAGGTCTACGTTCTTTGTGTTACCTTAGTAGTAGCTAGCTTAACTATCATATTTCCTTTTATATTGCTCAGACTACACAGACTTATACTTGAACATTGCATCTTCTTCAATTTTGATTTTTAAAGTCCCAAATGGTTTGTACCTGTGTACTATCATATTCCAAACATTAAATCGGTATCACACATACGATCTTCTTTATTATCGGCTCGCCTCTCATTTTCTCTCGTTTATTTTTTATTATTTTTATTATTTTTTTCTCATACCTATTCTCCCCCTAAAATACTAAAACCTCTAAGGATTTGCGTTTTAAGATTTTAATGAGCAAGGAAAGACACTAAGTGTAATTAACGAACTAACATGAAACAATAACAAGAGAATAAAACTTAAATAACACTAAAATTTAAAATTTAAAAGAAACTAGATGCGACGCATCGACTATACATGGTCATCTTCAGGAATGACCTCACTTTTCTTTTCAATGCCGTTGACCTCTAATAGATATAGAAAACATGGTTTATCAAAATCCTTTGTATAGAGGTCAGAGCGTTGAAAATCAGTGTTTATTTTTATCACATCGATTAAATTCTTTTCAAAACAGTCACGTATGAAGTGATATTTGATTCCAATGTGTTTGGTCTTAGGATGTTGGACTGGGTTTTTAGTGACTGCAATCGCAGCAGAGTTATCAACAAAGATAGGAGTGGAAGTGAAATGCAAACTGTAGTCCCGCATTTGCTGTTAAATCCATATGATTTAGGAACAGCAGCTTGCAGCAGCAACGTATTCGGCTTCACACATTGACAAAGCAACCGAGGTCTGCTTCTTACACTGCTAGGTTACTAATCTTCTCCCTAAGAACTGACACCCTCTTGATGTGGACTTGTAGTTCATCTTGCAGCCGCGGTAATCCGAGTCACTATACGCTGTAAGTTCAAGTCATCATCATGAGGATACCACAACCCAAGTGTGGGTGTGCCCTTCAGATAACTAAATATCCTTTTGACCCCAATTAGATGATTCACCTTAGGCTTTACCTGATATCGTAAGCATAAACATGTAGCATACATGATATCTGGTCTTGACGCAGGAGATACATGAGAGATCCAATCATCCCTCGGTACATAGTGGCATCTACACATCTCCGTTCTCATCGGGTGCTACATCATGGTTTGTAGCCAGTGGAGTGCCAGCTGTGGAAGCATTCTCCATGTTAAACCGACTGAGAATTTCCCCTACATACTTGGTCTGATGTATGAAGATTCCATTTGGTGTCTGGTCTACCTGTAACCCGAGAAAGAACTTCACCTCCCCCATGGCACTCACCTCAAACTCCGCCTTCATTACTGCTTCGAATTCTTTGCATAATTCTTCGTTCTTTGAACCGAAGATTATGTCATCTACATAGATCTGTACTAGCAGTAAGTCTCCATCTTTTTCTTTGATAAACAGTGTGCAGTCAATGACTCCCCTACAAAATCCGTGTTTCACAAGATGAGTCGAAAGTTTCTCATACCAAGCCCGTGGAGCTTGATGAAGCTCGTATAGAGCCTTGTCGAGTTTGTAGACTCTATCCCGATGATATGGATCCTCAAATCCCTTGGGTTGACTGACATACATTGTTTCTCTTATCTCACCATGAAGGAATGTACTCTTCACATCAAGTTGATAAACTTTGATTTTCATATAAGATGCATAGGCAAGAAAGATGCGGATGGCTTCCATCCTTGCCACTGGTGCAAATATTCATTGTAGTCAATACCTTCAACTTGTCAAAAACCCTGATAACAAGCTAAGCCTGGTTTCTGATGATCACTCCTTGATCATCTTTCTTGCATTTCAAGACCCATTTGGTGCCAATGACTTTAGCACCTTTAGGTCTATCAACTAGTGTCCATACACCTAACTTCTTAAACTGAAGAAGTTCTTCTTGCATGGCACTAACCCAAGCCTCATCATTTAGTGCTTCACTAACATACTTTGGCTCAAACTAAGACACAAAGCAGCGGTATGCACCATCGTGAAGGTATCCTTTTTCCATCACGAAGGCATAATCAGCTGAGTATAGCTGATTTCTAGTCTGAACCCCTGATCTCACATCTCCTATAATATTATCCAATGGATGATAGACGTTAAGACGTGATCCAGGAGTTGTTCGAACAACCACCTCAGAGTCAAGATTATGAGCATTTTGTTCTAGGTTGGAGGCAGTCGGAGTCTAAGGTTCTGATGATTCTGAAGTATCACTAGCTGATGCTGGTGAACTTGTGTTAGTTAGAACCTGTACAACCTGGTTGATCTGATCATTTTCTTCATTGTCTTCATCAGAGGAAGAATCACCACATCAATTGCTCCCCCTAAGTTGGTATTATCATGACTTGTTGAATCTTGAGACGGTGTGTTCAAGACATCGTACATCATCTTGTTTGCCAACTCGTCTTCTGAGGCGGGAACAGGTATGTTGAAGGTCTTGAAGAATCCATCATAGTCGAAGAAGTAGGCAGGCCCTTTTCTAGTAGGTGGTGTGAGATATCTCTGAATATCACATTACACCACACCTCTACTTGGCCTGTTGAGTTGTTGGAAACCCTCTTGTTCGGTTTGTTGTATCCTAGAAAGATACTTTCATCAATCTTCTCACTGAATTTTCCCTCCTGAGTCTTCTTCAGCAGGGTGCACGGACCGCCAAACGGCTCGAGATATTCCAAGTTAGGTTTACGTCACTGTAATAACTCGTAGCACGTTTTACCATGCCGTTTTACTACTAGATGTGGCCTTGTCTTGACGATTAAATGATGAGAAGGGATTGCCATTACCTGTCTTCTTTGGTTTTATACACTCCCTCTTGAAGTGTCCCTTCTCACCGCAGTTGGAACATGTAACCTTTGACTCATCAAACCCAAAGGTTGTGTCTTTTGTGGCAACCAGGTTCTGTCTGGTCTTTTTGACAAACTTTTTAGCTCATCATACAACACTTGCGAAAGCCCACATTATGTCCATACGTTCCAACTCCATTTCATCCACCTGCTCATAATCTTCATCTTCCAGGTGACAGTTATCTATCTTTCCAGCAATTAATCCATGGTAGGATTGAACCACCACAGCTAAAAGGTCCATATGTTCTGTGGCAACCTCCACAATTACATTCTCGAGGTTGTCAGTTTTAAGCTTTATTGCATTAGCTTCGGGTATCATACATTGGGTGCTGGACGACCCTGACATTTCGGATCCTGAAGTTGAGGTTGTGCTGGAACTATTGCGCTTGAGATGAAGGCAGTTTGCAGTGGTGCTCCAGATGTCTTGACTGAAGGAGTAGTATTGTAGAGTGCAGGATTCTGATCGTAATTAGCCTTTGGGCTCGATACTTCATCCTAACCTCCTCTTCTCTCAGTTTGAGAATGAAGTCATTTATATCTAACTTCGAGAGCATTCCATTCTGTCTGAGATTTGAAACAAACAAAGCCCATCAGCAAAGTTGGATACCTTATCCTCCATCGAAGTAACCACTCCATGAGTGTGCATCTCACTCATCAAGTGGTAGAGTCTATCGATCACATCATCAAGCCTTCTTTTCCCATAGAAGAGAAGTTGTCAAACTCCTTCTTCAAGGCTTTTTCCTGATGGCCTTCAGAGAGGCATTTCTGTCATACCTCTTCTCCAACGCATCCTAAAGTTTCTTTGCTTGAGTATACTCCGAATATTGATGGAAAAATCCTTCGGAATAGACTGAGTAAGCAAGGCGTAGACTTTCTTCTCAGCGTTGTGTTTTATCTTCTGTGCATCCGACATGCCACTTAGAGTAAGTTTTACTTCGTCAGCTCCTACTAGCATGTTGTACCCCGACTCTATTGCCTCCCACAAATTTGTATCCACTCCATTTAAGTAGATTTCGAAACGTTGCTTCCATTGTGGGTAGTCCTCTAACGTAGTAAGTTTTGGGGGTTTATTGTGAATCCCCAGTTCGTTCTCCAGCAACAGTAGATTCTAAATACGTGTGTCTCTACTTGCTGTGTATGCTGAAAACTGGTCCTCCATTTCACTAAACTTTACTATTTAACAAATTGCTGATGAATGCGAATGAAGGTATGCGATTGGGCTTATTTGGGCGATTGAACAAGTGCGAATGGTTTAATCGTGCGACTAAACAAATACGGATGAGTCAGTCGTCCGAATGAACTAATTCGGTTGGGCAGTCCGAATGAAGATCTCAGTCGTGCGAATGAGGGTATGGATGAGTCCAATGGTGCGATTGAAGAATGCGAATGAACTCAGTCGTGTGATTGAGCCAATCGGGCGACTGAAACTGCTGAAGTTTGATAATTTGTAGGTTAAACTTGTTTTGGCCGAAAAAACTCGAATTTTACCCAACCCTAATAACCGTATGCTGGAAAAACTACACTTTTCGATCAGGAAACATTTAAGACTCCGTTAGACACAAAAGGAATGTGTTTTTGATGCAAAAACCCAATATTTGTGTCAAAACTATTGAATCAACATGTAATCAAGAGTCTATGCTTTGATACCACTTGTTAGGATCTGGTATTTGACCAAACACCAACTGATTAACATGTTAAACCAAACCAAATAGTGCAAAATCCTATTCGATTGGCGATCCAATCAGTGAGAACGCACGTAGAAACAATAAAGTATTGAATCTAACGTTGAAAACCGATTAGGAATCGATCTACAGCGTTCTATGAACTTGAAGTACAAACTTAGAGGCTTCTGGACGGCTAGGGTACGTCTGGAGTCGAAGTGGATTTTATGCTTATGTTTTTCCACGAATTAGGTGGTATTTATAGGTTAGGGTTGCTCATTCGGGCAACTGAACCATTAGAATTGTTCATTCGTGCGATTGAGCCATGCGGTTGATCCATTCGCACGACTGTGTGTTCAGTCGTGCGAGTGAGTCAGACACATGAAGTTGTTCAGGCGTATGAACTATTTAGGCGCATGGACACTCAGTCGCATGGCCATTCGAACGCATGACCACTGTCCGGGCGCATGGTCCAGTCGGACGCATGAGAACTTCACTTAACCAAGTTTGAATGTATTCATTATTATAACATTATGCTTATCAATTAAAACAATCACAAACCTATATAATCAAAACAAATCACAAACAAATATTCTCATTTTATTAAGTACCCAATATTACATAAGTGCAAGACATTCAAGACATATTACATTGATCTTAGGATCTAGGTACATATTCAACAAATACCATAGAGTTTAGATTCTCAAGGATTCTAAACACACTCGTGAACCAATATATTCAAATCTGATTAAAACAATCATTGGAATCACAATAATCATTCACAAATGGATCATAGTATGTTTTGTATCAATTGAAACCAAAATCAAACACGAAACTACAAGTATGAGCCTTAAAATCAATCCACTTCTGCCCAAAACACTTCGAGAGCACTCCCCAATCAACTTCGCATACTCTTGCCAAAAAAATCTACCAAATCAATCAAAATGACAATATTGGATCAACAAAATATTTTATTGATCATTAAGGCAAGGAAACTGATTTAAAGAAGCAAGAAAGTACTCGTTTTCATTGAATAAGAATCGAGAATCAAATTACATAGACGAAAGACGTCAAACAAAGACGCAATTCGCGATTGGTGAAAAAGAAGTCAAATCATGATAACACGACCATTTAAATAATATATACTTGTATTCTAATCAAAAGTATGCAATTACAAATTGGTGCATCAAAGTATCCACAAAAGCTTAACTAATTAAATGGGAAAGAAACTATTTATACCAAAACACTAAAGAACAATAGTTCTCGCATGGATACATTTTTGCTTTTCGTAACAACGTCCAATGCTATAGAGTTTTGATTCTCAAGGCTTGTAAGCCCCCTCGAGAAGCAATATAATCAAATCTGATTATAACAATTATTGGAATCGCACTAATCATTCACAAATGGAACATAGTATGTTTTGTATCAATTGAAACCAAAATCGAACACGAAACCACAAGTATGAGCCTTAAAATCAATCCACTTCTGCCCAAAACACTTCGAGAGCACTCCACAATCATCTTTGTACACTATTTGTAAGGCCCCGTTCACAGGACGGTTACAGCTAACTAATCATCGCTCATGAAACATATAATTACAATTAACTTTCATAAAACATTGCAGCAGAACATTAAAATAACTTTTCATTTCATTATAAATGCTTTTGCAAGTTAATACAATCATTCATTTAGAAACATCGTTCACTCGCATTACAATGCATAAACATTATACAAAAGAATGCCATCCAAAAGAGCCAAGTAGCCACCCCGTGCTCCTCAGCAACCTTACCTGCCAACTGGAAAATGCATAAAAAGTCAGCGTTGATGAGTGAGTTCTAGTTTTAAGTATAACATAATTTAGTTTCATTAAAACCTACTATACTTTTGCATGTGGCCACACTTCATACGTACACATAGATAACATCATTATTATCTTCATCATTCATTCATTAACTGTCATTCATTCATGCTTTATTACTTTCATTCATGCGTTTATCATTACTTCTTTTCATTCCATCACAAACCATGAACTTTACCATACCGTCATACATAAAGCTGGTACTCAGCCGGGGTCTATATAGACCCACCGTCATGGCGCACAGTAGCCTGGCCACAGTACCTAGTAAATTCAGGTGTACCATTGTCATGTGCTATACCCACCATCATGCTTAAAGCTGATACTGGGCCGAGGTCTATCATAGACCCCCCGTCATGGCACATAGTAGCCTGGCCACAATATCTAGGGTAGCGAAAAAGGTTCTATACAAATGGTCGGTAATAAAGACGGACCCTAGTGTGCATCCTTCTAGGGTAGCTAACCCACACACCATTGAACTAACATCCTTCATTGGGCGTGTTTCGATATACAAGGCTTGCAAGACTTACTTTACTTCCTTCATTCATTAATGCATGCATTCTTTCATTATGTTCCTCTTTTCATTATCTTCCACTTTACGTTACATAATACTTTCATTTCATTCATTAACATTCAACGTAAAGCCGTGGGAAAATAAACATACAATGTAAGGAACATCAACATACACAGTCAACATCATCATACAGGGCATCATACATACATAACATACATCATACATACCTGTGACAACCGACCTCCAAGTCATTATTCTAACCCTAATCTACTTGCATCATTACCCGTCTTATGAGTACTAATAATAGAAACAATCTAATTCTATTAGTGATTTTAGAATCATCTTTTGCTATTTGTTCCATTTTATGATTTTATGTGATTTTAGTGACTTTTACTTAATTTGAGTTTTACCTTTTTGAACTTAGTGTTCCGGGAAAGTCAATTAGTCACCCTTACGACGAAATCAATTTATTAGCAAAACAATTAAAATGTGTGCATACATACACACTTGTAAATTCTTGGTTCATGCATGCATGGACATGCACAAGACACACACAACACAAAATATACCAATAATATCTATACTACACTACAAAATTATACCATTTAATAATTATTTTAGATTAAAATTTAAAGATATTAACCCCACATAGAGCCAAACTCGGCCGCCCCCTCTCCCCCAATCACCACACTTCTACACCCACTACCACCACCACCTTCAACCCTCCACTCCTCATTCATGCAAGCATTTCCAGCTCTCTCACTCTCTCACTCTCTTATGTGGATTCTCCCCAGAAAAACACACACACACACACCATGGTTTTAACACCATTGCAGCCCCATATTCGAAGAACAACACCATACATCCATCGGCCAAGCTCAAAGAAGCGAGAAGGTGCCATTTTGTGAAGATTGGTGCTTGAATCTTGCAAGTATGAGATCCTACAGTACTTGTTCGAGTTTCTCGAGCCTTTTTCAAGGATTCCCAACCACTCTCGACCATCTACACACTCCAAAACTTGAACAATACCAAGTGTCAGCTTCTTGTCACCCGAAAATGGTCATTTCATGTGTTTTCTTAACTTTTCTTTTAAAAACACCTCCTCTCTTTGTTGTACCAGAAACCCAACACCATCATCTTGTTCCTGAGGAGCTTTCAACTTCACAAAAGTATCTCACACATTATATTGGCCATTCTTGATTAGGATCAATTGAGCTAATCTGTGATGATATCTGAACACAATTCAAGAAAACACATAAAAGTAATCGAATTCAAACAAGATATTAACAAATTCACAGTTTCATTAATATCATGCAAAGACATTACAAGTAAGAGTAGTTCGTTCACTATCTTCAAAACTCTACTACTAACTAACAATCTAAGCTATTTATAATGAAACACAAAGGAACTAACAATTATAGAAATAGTCCCTATACTATTACAAAATGTTAAAAGACAACTAAAGACAACTTGTTAATCTTTCTTAGAGCACTAACAACATGTTAATCTTTCACAAAATTACAAGTTTGCTTGTTCTGATTTACTCCTTGTTGTTCTCTCATTCAATGGACCAATAATCTTGGAAATTGGATGATTCTTGTGAATATGAGATGTTGGAATCTCATCACATTGAATATTAACATCCAAATTTGTTTGGTTTAAGTTGGAGAGCTGATGTAACAAGTTAGAAGAATATGGATTAAAATTTGGAACTTGAGTTGGTGAGTTAATAAAGTAATCAAAGTTACCAGTATCAACTACATCACCGGTTGCACGAAATTATTACCATCATTAGGAAAGGTTGCGATCCTTCTTGATCAATTGAGACCGAATGATTTGAAGCTGAATTAGCATGATCATTTTCATTATTCGTATGATGAATCCTTGACAAATGATAAAAATGGGTAGTTTGAGCTTGAATCATCTGGGTCATGAGAATCTGAGTCCTCACTAAAAGATCCAAGATCTCCTCTAGAGTTCTTTTTACCTATAGAATCAAAACAATTTGATTGAGTAAAACAGTTAGATTGAAAAGAGTTTGATAATGAATCTAAATCAAATAACCATGCAGGATCATTTGCAATAGATGGAAAAGAATTTTCCAGAAATTTAACATTGAATGTTTCAAGAATTATATTTGTCCTGAGTTGTACACTCGATAGGCTTTTGAAACAGAGGAATATCCAACGAAAAATCCATTATCAGATTTTGCATCAAATTTTCCTAATTGATCATTTGAATTAAGAATCATAACAGGACAACCAAACGATTTTAGAAAATTTATGTTCGGTTTCCTGCCAAACATTAACTCATAGAAGTTTTCATTTTATCTTTCACAATTAAGGTTCTTTCTGAACAAAACACGCAGTTGATATAGCTTCATCCCAAAAGTTATAGGAATCTTTGCATCAGCTAACATAGAACGAGCAGCTTCAATCAATGTGTTGTTCTTCCTTTTAGCACACCATTTTGTTGAGTTCTGGGAGCACTGAACTGATGAGCTATCCCTTTCTGAGCACAAAACATTTCAATGTTAGCATTTTGAATTCCGTTCCATTATCACTTCTTATTATATTCACTTTTTTCTAATTGATTTTCAACTTTAATGATAAATTCTTTTAGTAATTCAGCCGTTTTAGATTTAGCATACAAAAAGAAAACCCATGAAAATCTTGTATAGTCATCAATGATAACTAAACAATATGATTTTCGTCCAATACTCTTGACATTTGTTGGTCCAAAAAGATCCATATGTAACAAGTGAAGAGGTATGGAAGTTGAGTTTATGAGTTTGGTCTTATAAGATGCTCTGTGGTTTTCCCTTTAAACATGCTGAGTAGTGATCAGTTGTTGCAAACTTCTTAGATGGAAGTCCAATAACATGATTTCCTGATACAAGCTTGTTTATATTCTTGAAATTTGAATGTCCAAGACGTGTATGCCAAAGATGGCTTTCATCATTTGATGCTTTAGCAATTAGGCAAGTTGTTTCGGTTGAAGGATCGGCATGAGACATATCTAGTTTGTATACATCTCTATCCCTTTCAACTGTAAAATTACCCACTCTTTGCTTATCTGAAAACCTAGCTTCAAAACCTAACAGAATGAATCATCAAAAAGAACAAAATATGATTTATCACAAATTTACGATACACTTAAAAGATTAAAGTTCAACTATGAGCAAAAGTTGACTTTGTCAAAGCTTATTATCCCATTTGATACTGTTCCTTCTCCAGTTATTTTTCCTTCTCCAGTTATTTTTCCTTCTCCAGTTATTTTTCCTTCTCCAGTTATTTTTCCTTCTCCAGTTATTTTTCCACCAGCATCTCCACCAAAGGCGACATGTGTTCCATCTTTCAACTTAAAATCTTGTAACAACGCATGATTGCCTGTCATATGCTGGCTACACCCACTATCCACATACCATGTATTGAGTGGTCTTCTTGGGCGTACCTGCACAACAAGAAAATTAAGTTGATATATCCACCCAAGCCAAGATGGTCTTTCGTTTTCCAAATTTATCAACAATGGTAAATTGTTTGTAATGAAGATTGTTCAAATCAGGTTTATTCTTGATGAATTTACCAATCTTGTTTTGGAAATTGTTTGAGTTATTTTGAAAGCATTCATACCTTTTGATTTATCAATTTTTGACACAATTGATGAGTAGCATTTTTATTAGTCATTTTTACCGATCTTGTATGAATTGTTCTTGCACATTTTTAGATCTCACATAAATTTTCTTCTGGAAAGATCTCAAACCTAAAGAAGGTTGATTAGTTAATCTTTGAAATTTATGAGTTTGATTTCTCATAAATTGAGGATAACATAACCTTTGCTCCAGTTTGAGTTTGCAAATTCTCTTTTAGGTGATCTCATTCTAAAGTAACAGTTTGTAGTATTGTGAGTCCTCTCATCACAATAAGTACAGTATTTGTTAAAATAACAATCTTCTGTAGAATGATTTCTCATGTCACATATGTGACAGTACTTGTTGAAATAGCACTTAGCAGTATTGTGATTTTTCATATCACATATTTCACAATACTTTTGTGGAGTTTTAAACAACAGTTTGTTAACTTTTGACATTGACACTTTGTTCGATTCATTTTTATATTTTGGTGTCAAAAAGTTAAACTGTTGTTTTTCATGTTTCACATTTTGATGTTGTGTCATATTGTTTTTCATCTGTTTAACATGATCTTCCTTCTCGAATTTCTTATGAACAAATCTTTTTTCTACACCGGAAGTCTTAGAATCTGAAGTTGATTTCAGATCAGAGTGATATTTGTTCATAGAATTCACTTTGTTGTTTTGAGGAGAATTCATATTTAACAAACCTGCTCACACAAATTTTATCGGTTTGAGTTTTGTTGTTTGATTTGTTGCTTTGATCAACTTTTCTGAACTCTTGTTTTGTTCAGATTTGATTGATGAAGCTTTCTTTCTTCTCCTTTGGTTCTTTGATTTAAAAGAACTTGATTTATTTTTAGATTGAACATCATCAAAAGAAGATTCCTTTTCAGATTGAAATTGTTTGAGATTAATTGTGTTTGAATCTTCTGATGTTCCTACCTGTTGTTTGTCTTTGCTTTGAACTTTCACTTCTTCTAACACAGAATTAATTTGATCAGAAGTGTTTTGTTCTGATTTTTTAGGTTCATATGATTTTATTTTGATAGGATGACCATTTTTAATCTTTTCTTGATCATTTTCAACAAACACTTTTATATTTTCCTTTTCTTCATCATAATTCTTGTTTTTGACTTGAAAAGCTTTAAGTTTAGCCTTGTTTTCAGGATAATGATCATGTGTATTGAAGTTCTCTTGTAAAGTGTTTGTGATAGATTCAGGCATATGTTCATGAGTGAAGCCTAATCCTGCTTTCTGTTTATCTTTCCTCTCACTTACCAGTTTTTCTACAATCATTTTTGAACTCTTAACTTTAGCAAGATCCATTTGAGTAGCAGCATGTGCTATCTTCTCCTCTTCAAGATTTTTAGTCATCTCTTCTAATTGTTTAGAAACGTTTTCTAATTCTTTTAGAGTTTTGTTCCATGAAGTTTGAAGAGAGATAATCTTTTGGTCAACTGTTTTATGATCAGCTTTCAATTTGTTATGCATTGATTCTTCTTGTTTGAGTTTCTCACAAATTTTATATGAGTATGTTCTGTAGTATTCAACATGTTCAAAGCATGATTTCGTGCATAGCTTTTCTCTCACTTCAGATGGCATTTCAGGAAATTTTGGAGATGAGGTTTCAAATTTTAAAGATGAAGTGTCAACCTTTGTTGATCAGACTGTGCCATAAGAGCTACTTCATCATTATCCTCCTTAGGATCTGATTTGTCACTCCAATCATAGTCATCTTCATCATTTTCACCTTCCACCTTTGGATCATTGTTTTCTGGCCAATCTTCTTCCTGAATTTCTGCAATAAGAGATAAACTGGATGTTAAATCATTAGTAAATTGTTCAGCATATGCACTCCAATCATAACCATCTTTAATGTTGACTACAAGAGCTTTCTTGGTTTCATTAGATGATTTTGCTTCATCTTTAAGCACAGGCATAGGATGACTTTGATAAGGCTTTTGATAAGTCTTATGAGCTTCTTAAAACCTTTGATTGCTTGATTGAGCACTTCCTCCATTATTTCTTGGAGCTTTGCATTCTCTTGAGAAATGGCCATAGCTATTATAGTTAAAACACCTAATTTTGACTTGTCAAATCCAACAGTCTTGTTAGCACTTGGCTTGTACTCCTGTTGACATATGAGTGTTTTTGTGTCCTGTAAGCAATCATTACCATTTGCCAATTTAAGTCCATTTCTTCCACATCTTCAGGATCCATTTCAAATAAATCCTGCAAAACAAGATCTAATTGAGTTAAATGGCTACCTTGATAAGCTTGAAAATTAGCCATAAATGCAGTAAATGCAGTTTTTGATTCTTCATCCTCTAATAAGAGAGTTAGATGAAGAAATCTCTGATTGAACATTTGATGTTTGAGACTAAGATTTAGGAGGAGATTAAGAATGAGATTGTGTTGTGTAAGCAGGGGCACTAGTAAATGATGAGTTAGTGAAAAATCCTGCTCCGACAAATAAATCTCCTTCTTCTTCTTTAACTTTCTCACTTTTTGCCATGAAAGCATTTTCAACTGTGTTTGCTGGAGAAGCAACAAACTGATACTGAGACATTGATGTTGCTCTATCATTGTTCCTTGAGCTTTCATCAATTCTCTACAGACTCAATCTTGGCAATAAGTAGATCTAAATCCATAGGAACTTCTCAATATGCTTTAGTAAGGTTACTGTTTGTTTCCATGATGATGGTAAAGCATTGAGTAGTCTAAGATTTAGATCTTCAAGATCAGGTTTAATACCAGCTGTTGTCATCTCAGTAGTAAGTTGAACAAATCAGTTCATCATTTGGTTTATAGTTTCTCCAGATAAATGTTGAAACAGTTCCAATTGCCTTTTCAACTTTTGTTTCTTGAGATTTTGAATCTCCTTTCCTTCTTCACATATTATTTGATACTATTATTATTATTATATGGTGAGGGCAGGGGTAAGAAGCGGAATTATCTGTCTTTAGACAATTGAATGAACCTATTTCAAATTATTATTTGATACTATTATTATTATTAATATGGGGTGATGGCACCTTCCAACTTGTAAGAGCCTGACTCTGATTCAACTTTGCTGGATGATACTACTATCTCTATTTAACTATGAACTGTTTGTTTGGATGCTAGGTTATTGGACTAGTTATATTGAATTGCCTTGTGTTATGTGATGCTTTGTATTTGGTCCGAGCCCCCTTCCTGATTGATTGTCTAACTGTTATGATATGCTTTGAATTGGACCTTGTAAGATTCACTTAGTGGGTTATATATATACATGCCATGATCCCTCTTCCCGAGGAATGGTATAATAGGGTATTGATGCATGAGCTATTCGAAACAAAATTTTGAGATGCTAAAGAAATCTATTTGTGATACTATTATAATGCCGACTAGGAGAGGAACACAATTTGGGTGGAGAGGAGCTACTAAGGGTTGCCGTGAGGGGGCTAAGCAAACCGGAAACTGTAACCCCCGATTTCTATTTAAATGAAAGGAAAAGAAAGGTAAATAGAAGAATATGAATTGTGCACAAGTAGAGGGGGATAAAGTGTACAAAGTACAAATCATATTATTTTAAGATTTTAAAGGGGCATGGTCGCCCATATCAAAGCAGAAAGCTGCTTTGATTTCAAAGGAAGAGGAAGAGAGAGAGTGAGCCCGGTTCTAGAGAGAGAAAGACAAAGAGAAGCTGGAAAGGTAAGTCTTCTCTGTTTGAGCTCGGTTTCAGCTGAGTATTGAGTTCTTGACCGAAGTTTTGGTTGTTTAGAGTTTGTTTTCGGGATTCAAGAGTTTGAATCGAAGTGGGTCTTGAACTAGAAGAGCGTTGCTCAAAAGCTGCTCAAGGTGAGTTTCTAGAACCCCTCTTTTACCGATTTTCAACTGATTTGGGGCTATTATGCATACGATGTAAGAATCTTTTAAAAAATCTATGGGTTTACAGCTTTATGTTTGAATGTTGTATGTATGTATGCATGTTATAGTGTTGATTATGGGTTAGAGATGATGTTTAGCATACTTAGATGGCCTTAGTATATTAGATCTGTGTTTGGGTATGCTTAGAATGAGAATAAGGTGAAATTGGTAGCATAGAAAAGATTTCCGAATGTTTGATAAACATGAAGAGTGGTTCATGCGCACAAACAGTGGCCCATGCACCTAGCATGAGTGGTCAGACGCCTAAGTGTTGGCCATGCGCCCAAGAGTGGGTCGTGCGCCTAAACAGTGTCCTATGCGCCGACCATGTTGGCCATGTGGCTAAGTATTGGCCATGCCCCCAAGTGTGGCCATGCACCTAAATAGTGCCCATGCGCCCAAGTGATGGAATGGCTAAGTATGGACCATGCGCCTAAACATGCCCATGCGTCCCAGTGAATGAAACAACTAAGTATTGACCATACGCCTAAACAGTGCCCATGCGCCCAAGTGCTTGAAACGGCTAAGTGATTGGTGATGCGCCTGAATAGTGCAGAAAGGCCAAACAATGCCCATGTGCCTAGACTGTTTTATACTTAGAATTTTTATGCTCATGCGTATGGAAGGACCCATGCGCCCACTTTGGACTTGAGGTTTTCTAAGTGGTTTTTATGGGGTAAATGGAAGGATAAGCCTGGTTATGATGTGATGGCTTATGTTTGATGTATGTATGTTGTTGCATGTATTGTGATGGCGTATGTTTATGTTTATGTATGTTCCTTATTATATATGTATGTCTTCCCTTAGCTTTGCGTTGAACGTTGTTAATGTAATGAAAGTATTATGTGACGTAAAGTGGAAGAAATGAAATGAGGAAGGTAATGAATGAATGCATGCATGAATAAATGAATGAATAAAAGAGAAAGTATAGAAAGGCTTGCAAGAACGGTATGAGGTGAGCGACTATGTGTCGCAACAGACTCGAAAGAGGTCCTTGTCGCGTATCCCGATACTATGTCAGTCTTTGGACATGAGTGGGGGTTTGTTTGTCAAGTCCCGGCACAGTATCAGTCTCCGGGCATGAGTCGGGGGTATTGCATGAGACAGGATACAGATTGCATACTCCGGTACTGCGTCAGTCTTCGGACATGAGTCGGGGGTTTGTGAGCAGGCCCCGCACAGTATCAGTCTTCGGACATGAGTCGGAGTATTGCATATGATGAAAGTGACGGATGATGAGATCCGTGTCGCGTATCCCGATACTATGTTAGTCTTCGGACATGAGTCGAGGGTTGTTTGCCAAGCCCCGGCACAGTATCAGTCTTCACACATGAGTCGGGGATATTGCATGAGACGAGATAATGAGGCGAGCGACTTTGGTTGCAACAGACTCAGATGGAGTTCAATCCTGGTGATTGACTCATAGGGATCTTTGTCGGTATCACGGTACTGCGTCAGTCTTCGGACATGAGTCGGGGTTTGTGAGCAGGCCCCGCACAGTATCAGTCTTCGGACATGAGTCGGGAGTATTGCATATGATGAAAGTGACGGATGATGAGATCCGTGTCGCGTATCCCGATACTATGTTAGTCTTCGGACATGAGTCGAGGGTTTGTTTGCCAAGCCCCGGCACAGTATCAGTCTTCACACATGAGTCGGGGATATTGCATGAGACGAGATAATGAGGCGAGCGACTTTGTGTTGCAACAGACTCAGATGGAGTTCAATCCCTGTGATTGACTCATATGGGATCTTTGTCGCGTATCACGGTACTGTGTCAGTCTTCGGACATGAGTCGGGGTTTGTGAGCAGGCCCTGGCACAGCATCTGTCTTCGAACATGAGATATTGCAAGAGAAAAGATTCGAGTAATAAAGAGTGATGAATGAAAGATCATGTATGAAAGAACGAACGTATCAATGAACGTAAATGAATTATCGTAATAATGTACCGAACACGATCCTTGTCATTCGACCTCAGTAATCGTGGCTGAGTGCCACGAAGAGGGTAAAGTCTGACCGGATCGAGAAAGGGAAGTGAACGATAATGTAATACGTTGAATGAACAAAGCTAATGAACATAATGACGAAGATAATAATGATATTATGTGTATGTACGTATGGTGCATGATCACAAACGGTTGTAAAGGATAGTATGTTTTGAAATAAAGTAAAGAACGGTTTTAACAGAGAAAAGTATGTTTTATTATAAAACTAGGACTCACTCAGCGTTGCTGATTTTTGTATGCATGATAGTTGGCAGGTATATGTTGATGCTGAGGAGTTGTAGGCATTGAAGCATAAGCTACTGGGAGCGTTTTGAGGCCCGCATCCGTATTTTGACATGTATTGTATTTTGAGAGGAAAACAGATGTTGTAATTGACATGTTTTTAATTATAAATGAAAGTTTTAAATTCTGCTGCAAATTTAATGTACATTTTATAATGTTTTAAGTGCAATGAATGATCAACTATGAGGTGCCCGGGTACGGGGCCTTACAAGTTGGTATGAGAGCAAAAGTTTAAGTGAATTGGGTAAATATTTTGAAAAACCTAATCTCAAACTAAGAATGGGACTAAAAGGAAAAAGGATGCCAGTCCTAGTAGTTACGTGCCTGCAGGAAAAGGTTTTATGTAAACGTTAACCGACATTATGTGCGCATGTATGTGGCTTGTGTGATTTGGTGTAGATTTAGATACTAATTATGTCAGGATAGGAAATGCTTGGGGTATGAAGAGCAAGTAAGTGGCTAATCACAGCTGGCCACTGTAATTAGGGACTTGCTATACTTGACATAAACTGAGTTATTACCTTGAATGACCGCTTTAGTGTTTGAATCTTATAGTGTGTTAGAAGATGGTTGGCGGTAGATCTTCGAAAGCTTCACGAGGTGGAGGTGGTGGTGGACATGGTGCCGAACCACGGGTCACAAGAGGAAGGTCTAGGGCTGAAGGAGCAGCCCATGAGGAACCCGAGACCCCTCATCAGGAGGGCGGCGATGAGAATGCTAATCAGAGAGCCTCGATGAGAGAGGCGGTCCGAGAGGAAGTGCATCAGGTTATGCAGACTATCCTACCGTCTGTGGTGACTGAAGTTATGAAGGCTGTTAGAGACGAGGAGAGACAGGAAGGGGGTAGACCTTCGGACAAAAGGAGACGACCCGAGACTGAAACGGTTTTCTTCAATGACGAAGAGGACGAAGAGGAAGAGCCTGCGCTGGAGGCGGCACGAGGCTGTAATTATGGGGCGTTTCAACGATGCAAGCCCCCAACTTTTGATGGAAACGGCACTGCTGCTGCTGCTCACCGATGGGTGAGAGAGATGGAAGCGGTATTGAATATCAGCGAGTGCCGGGAGGATCAGAAAGTAAAGTTTGCTGCCCATTCTTTTGTGGTTAGTACGTTATGATCCAAGTCGGGTCATACCCAATAACAAGCTTAGCAAACACCAAATAATATTTAATTGATGATATGATCATGCAATTAAATAAATACACCAAATTTAGAAAATGGGTTTTCTAAATAAGTTGCATATGTGATTGAACAACTTATATGGATATTTTGTTCATGACTATTATTTGTTATGTTGTTTAATTTAGTAAAATAACATCATATAATAGAAGTGTGTGTATGTTATATAATTAAAAGGTTAATTATATATCTATTTTAATCAAATATTAAAACAAGGATTAAAAGGGGTTTTGGGGGGAAAACAAAAAAAAGGGGATAAGGGTTTGGCCGCCCCTTTGGGCAGCCCCTCTCTTTTGTTTTTCCTTTGGTTCTCTTGAGATTTTGGCTCTCAAAGAATACACACACTCTCCATTCAGATCTCTCTCACTCTCTCATATGCAAAAGGGTGACAAGAACATCACTCTTCTTTTGGAAGAAAGATATCACGGCTGGAACAAAGCTCTAGCAGCTTTGTTGATTGTTCACGGCTGGAACAAGGTTCCAACAGGTTTCTTGATCCGATTTGCTACTCAAATCCTAGCAAGAATGGTGTATGCTTGATGGTTGTGGGTATGGAAGCTTGAGGACACCTCTTCTTGGTGTTTTGGCTGTTCAAGAACATCATTCTCTTCATCTATATCTCGTTTTTCAGCAGCCTTTGGAAGGTAGTATGTATTGCTTATTTGGGTTGTTATTTATTGGTGATAGCTAGTTCAAACACATATATAAGATCCTTGTGTTCTTGGGTTTGTTGTTGTCATGAAATGAACCATATTTTCAGATTACAAATGATAATATTTGATGTTAATCTGCTGCGTTTTCAAGTTTAAATGGTTAAACTAGTTTGATTTGGTCCAACAAACCCAACATTGGCATCTAGAGCTGGATATGTGGATGACTAGTTTCATGTGTTCTTGTAAAATTGGTTTTATGAGGCTTTAACAACCATATTGGGGCTGTTTTCTGGTGATGATAATAAATCGCCAACCTTTCAAGGTTATATCTAACATGCTAGTGATTAAACCTTGAAAGTAAGATATCAAGTAGTTGATTATGTTTTTGTTTGGACAAAAGACCCTAAATTCATGGTTTATGTTGGCTGAAAATTAGGGTCATATGGGGGTTTATTTTGTTCTTGAATGTTGTATATGATGATTCATATTGGTGCATAACCTAGCCTTGACCTTGTGTTGTTTTGGTTTTGAATGGATGTTTTGTGTTGGTTGTATTCATTCATATGGGTTGTAATATTATTCTTTTGTGTTTAGTATTTGGATGTAGTTTATTTATTCATTCATTTGTGATGTAATAGATAGATTAAGTATGTTTTCTTTTATTAGAAAATTTGTATTAGGATATGAGTTTTGTAAAAGAAGATGCACAAGATGGAAACACAAAAGGAAGACACAAGAGAAGGACTTGAAGCATTTGATACAAGTTCAAGTGGGGGTCTTTGGAGATCTCGTCTTTGTGTTGTGTTCAACCCTTAGGAAAGACCAAATGACAACACTTGTGATGGCAAGAAAGTTTTGTCAACATAGTGGCTATGGTTATGCACATGTGGTTGTTTGATATATGCTTGTTTGATTATTCATTTTATGTTGATTGTTTGATATATGGATATGCTTAACAATCTAAATAAATTATCATAACAAGCTGAATTTTTGGTTCCTAAACATTAATGACTAATAAAAGGTTATTAAAAGGACTAATGATTTCAAAATAAAAGAGGTTTTACTAAAAAGGAACCATAGGGTACCATGTATTTGAAAGCATGCGAATACAAGGTACATAGAGTTTTCATAACTAGAATTAATGGAAACTTAAATCCCTTTGGAAACAAGTTAAACACCATCCTTTACACCACACTCGAATCACTTGAGAACTACTTGCGGGATAAAGGTTACCTAACCACTTTTAGGGAACTTGTGTGTTTGAGGTGGGCTTAATATACTTGTGGGATAAAGGTCACCTAACACTTGTATGTGTAAACTCACACGTGTGTGTAAGTAGGACGACTTGAATTGGAAACCATGTGCATAGGGTCACCGAAGCATGGCGTACAATGGTGTTGATGGGATTTTACATGCCGACTAAACATAAGATGTTTAACCGATCCCATAAAGCTAGAAGTTGCAATAGGTTGCAATTGTCAAATGTTGACTACCTTGTTAATTTAAATAATGGGATAAAGGTCACCTAACCATCATTTAAATGTAACGTTGGATTCTAGATTTTAATTATTAATTGTCTATGAGACGTGTAAAGGGTATTAATAATTAAAATGCAATTTTTTCAGAAATACTAAAATGAACTTTGTAAATTTTGTAGTAATGGCCGCAAACTATAATGCTACCACCCCGACCGTCCCTACCCTATCACTGAGAACCATCTTAGAATGGGATCGTCTTAACCGTAATGACTTTATGGACTGGTATCAAAACTTGAGAATTGTTCTCAAGTAAGAGAAAAGGGCCTATGTCCTTGACGATCCTATTCCTGACCAGCCCGACCTTGAGGATGTTGAGGCCTATGTCGATTGGCTTCAATATACTAAGGATCCCATGCAGGTTTCCTGCCTCATATTGGGAACTATGTTTCCTAGACTCCAAAAGGACTTGGAGCAACGTGGGGCATATGACATAATTACCCAGTTAAGGAAATGTTCCTTCAACAAGCTAGGGTAGAGTGCTTCGAAACGGTTCGAGCACTTCATGCGTGTCATATGGAAGAAACCCAATTGGTATCATCTTATGTTCTTAAGATAAAAAGCCACGTTGATCGCCTCAAGCGGCTTAATTGTCCCGTCTCAACGGAGTTGGCCATGGATTTGATCCTTAATGGCCTAACTAAAAGGTTTGAGACATTCATAATGATTTACAATATGAACGGGTGGGACAAGAGCATTGGTGAGCTTCATGCAATGCTCAAAAAAATGAGGCAGGGATGGGTAGAAACATTCTACCTATTCTCTCGATCAATGAGGAAGGCAATAACAAAAGGCCATTCCCTGATCCCAAGGCAAATGTTGCCAAAGGAAAGGGGCACATCAAAGGAAAGGGAAAAGGAAAGGCTAAAGCGGAACCTCCAAAGCCTAAGCTTAAGAAGTCTAAGGTAACAGAGAACGATCCATGCTTTGAGTGTGGAGAGATAGGACATTGGAAAGGAATTATCCAACCTATCTCAAAGAGTTGAGAAACAAGAGGGATGCTGGGCAAACCTCATGTAGAACTTTCAAAATTCACATTGGTTGAAATGTTATTTTGTGAAAACACATGGGTATTGGATACCGGATGTGGAATTCTTTTTTGCAATTTGTTGCAGGGGTTCATATGAAATAAGCACTTCAAGAAAAGAGACAATATTTAGAAACTTTCAAATGGTTTGGAAGTTATTCTAAAGAACATAATTTTGATTTCCCTTTTAGAACAATGTGGTTATGAATTAAAGTTTGTTAACAATGGTATTTATGTTTGTATGGATGATGTATTTTATTTCAAGGCTATGCCTTTTAATGAAATCTATGAATTGGTTCATAATGATTCATCCTATAATAGCTCATTATACCAAACAAGCACCAAGAAACTTAAAATGGTTTTAAGTGATTCTTATCTTTGACATTTTCATCTTGGTCACATAAAACAAGAATCAGATTCAAACACCTCAAAAGAATGGTCTTTTGAAAAGCAAATGAAAATGTTTCATTCGATAAGTGTGAATCTTGTTTACAAACTAGATGACCAAGTCGCCCTTTAGTGGCACTAACGAGAGGGCAAAAGACTTATCGGGTATCATACATTCGGATGTATGTGGCCCTTTAAAGACAATGACTAGAAATGGTGATAGATACTTCATTACCTTTACTGATGATAATAGTCGCTAATGTTGTGTACATGATGACACACAAACATGAAGCTTTTGAAATGTTCAAAATGTTCAAGGATGAAGTAGAAAAACAACTCAATAAAACTCTTAAAGTTCTTCGTTCAGATAGATGAGGTGAATACCTCAGTGATGTTTTTAGTACCATCTAAGAAGTTGTGGGATCGTCTCACAACTTACTCCAATTGGAACACCATAACATAATGGTGTGTTTGAAAGGAGACTTTGAACCCTATTGGATATGGTTCAATCTATGATGGCTATAAGCTCACTACCTCTATCATTTTGGGTTTTCGCAATGCTCCCCGAGGCTCGTATTTTAAATATGGCCCTAACCAGGATAGTCTATTCACTATGTGTATATTTGTTGGATATCCCAAAGACTATATAGGATACTACTTCTTTGATCCAACAAGAGCAAAAGTAATTATTGCTCGAAAGGCTGAATTCTTGGAAACTAAGTTCCTTATGGAAGGAATAACGTATAGAATAGTGGAATTTGATGAGGATCAAAATCTACAAGCCAATACACGTTTGGTTGACACTAGCAATCAACAAGAGGTTGTTGATGATGATCAAGAGGTTGATCAATACACACAAAACGTTCGCAGATCTAGTAAAATTAGCATTCCACCTGAAAGATATGGATTTTTCATGAATGGATGCTATGTGGTTGACTCCGATGAGCAAACTACATACCATGAAGCAATGTACAATTTGGATTGTGACAAATGGCTGGATGCCATGAACGTTGAGATGCAATCCATGTATGACAATCAAGTTTAGGAATTGGTTGACCTTCCACTTAACTCCAAACCGGTTGGATGCAAGTGGGTTTCAAGAAAAAATAGATATACATGGAAAATTGGATACTTACAAAGCAAGACTTGTAGCAAAAGGTTTCACTCAAAATCAAGGGGTTGATTATGATGAGATTTTCTCGCCTGTGGCAATGCTAAAATCAATTAGGATATTATTTCCATAGCTGCATATTATGACTATGAGACTTGGCAAATGGATGTCAAAACCGCTTGTCTTAATAGACATCTCGATGAGACTGTCCATATGGTTCAGTCAGATGGTTTTGTCGATCCACAACATCCTAAGAGTTTGCAAGTTGAAGAAGTCAATCTATGGATTGAATCAAGCATCGAGAAGTTGGAATCAACATTTTGATGAAGGGATCAAAATTTGGTTTCATCAAGAACGTTGATGAGGCTTGTGTATATAAGAAGGCTATTGGGAGCATAATAACATTCTTAGTATTATATGTTAATGACATTCTACCTTTTGGAATGATATTCCAACCATGGAAGGTGTCAAAACCTGGCTTGGAAGTTGTTTTTCTAAAATCTCGGTGAAGCCGCCTATATTTTGGAATAAAGATCTATAGAGATAGATCGACGCGGTTGATAGGTTTAAATCAAAGTGCATATATTAATAAAGTCATGAAAAGGTTCAAGATGGAAAAACTCTAAGAAAGGTATGGTACCTATTCAAAGAGGGATAATATTGAGTACATCTCAATGTCCAAGCTCAAAGGATGAGCAATATCAAATAAAGGACATCCTATATGCGTCAGCTATAGAATCCATCATGTATGCGATGATATGCACTAGACTGGACGAGTCATGCACGTCAATCATGACGAGCAGATATTAGCAGAATCCAGATAATAGTCATTGGATGACTATTTAAAGTATATTAAAATACCTTAGAAGGACTAAGGAAATGTTTCTAATATACGGATCTGATGGAGAGGAACTTGTTGTAAAGGGTTACACAGATACAAGTTCCAAACCGTTCGAGATGATTCTCAATCGGGGTATGTCTTCATTATGAATGGAGTAGCATTATCCACTACAAAATCCAAATACATAGCCGCATCATTAGCAGCTCAGGAAGCTACATGGATAAAGAAATTTATCGCCTACCTAGGGTGGTCTCTACCATTCAAGATCCCTAGAAATCCTTTTGTGATCACAAGGGTACGATTACATGAATCAAGGTACCCTGTCCTCTTCAAAAGGCTAGGCACATTGAGCGGAAATTCAACTGCATAAGAGATGAAGTTGAAAAGGTAAAAATATGTATTCATAAAATTCACACCGATCAATACATTGTGGATCCACTCACAAAGCTCCTTGAAAGGGCAAAGCATGAAAGTCATACTTGTGCCTTAGGACTTTGATATTCTAGTGACTGGAATTGATTTGTTTAGTATTAAAATTTTGAAACAATGTAATATTTAACTCTTTATATACCTGTGATATTTTGAGTTATATTAATTTTAGCATGTATGGATCCATGAATATGTTTATTATTCAAAATGTCCGTAGTCGGTCATGTTTGTGGGAACAAATATGAATGTAAGACTATTATGAACATGGATTGGTGGATATTCATAAGAAATGAATATAGAGCAATTGGTTGCTGCCAAGGTTCATAGATATTTGTGGGATACAAATATTGGAGAGACCCGCATCTCAATTTTACTACATCGAATCTTCTAGATTGATCATAAGTAAATTTGAGTAAAGGCCAATATCATTTGGTATCTTCCGACCTGAGATACATATTGGGTTTTGATATTCACCAAATGTTATACCTTGAGCTAGTTCTTCGCTGCTCTGAAATAATGGGCAGTGCATAAGGCTATGTTCAGGTGTGACACGAGGTGATTATGAAAAACGTATGTAGTCAAGATGGAATTTTTTCCACCTATTCGTTGAGAGCAAGATGTCTAAGGTCTGATTAAGTTAAATCAACAAGAATGATCATACTATGTCCTTGGATTTAACATGACATCAGAAACAAAAGGATAAATGATTAATTCACCTAAATCATTTCAAGTTGGATACTTGAAGGGGATGATGTTATTGAATGGCTTTAAGTCATGCGTATTAAGGGTAGTAAACCGTTGTTACGCGGTATTTATTGCTTGCATCAATCTTCTATGAATCTTGTGCAAGTGGGAGATTGCTGGATTCTTTATGCCCAAGACACATAGAACATTGATGTGGTTAGTACGTTATGATCCAAGTCGGGTCATACCCAATAACAAGCTTAGAAAACACCAAATAATATTTAATTGATGATATGATCATGCAATTAAATAAATACACCAAATTTAGAAAATGGGTTTTCTAAATAAGTTGCATATGAGATTGAACAACTTATATGGATATTTTGTTCATGGATATTATTTGTTATCTTGTTAATTTAGTTAAATAACATCAAATAATAGAAGTGTGTGTATGTTATATAATCAAAAGGTTAATTATATATCTGTTTTAATCAAATATTTTAACAAGGATTTAAAGGGGTTTTAGGGGGAAAACAAAAAAAGGGGATAAGGGTTCGGCCGCCCCTTTGGGCAGCCCCTCTCTTTTGTTTTTCATTTGGTTCTCTTGAGATTTTGGCTCTCAAAGAATACACACACTCTCCATTCAGATCTCTCTCACTCTCTCATATGCAAAAGGGTCACAAGAACATCACTCTTCTTTTGGAAGAAAGATATCACGGCTGCAACAAAGCTCTAGCAGCTTTGTTGATTGTTCGCAGCTTTCTTGATCCGATTTGGTGCTCAAATCCTAGCAAGAATGGTGTATGCTTGATGCTTGTAGGTATGTAAGCTTGAGGACACCTCTTCTTGGTGTTTTGGCTGTTCAAGAACATCATTCTCTTCATCTATATCTCGTTTTTCAGCAGCTTTGGAAGGTAGTATGTATTGCTTATTTGGGTTGTTATTTATTGGTGATAGCTAGTTCAAACACATATATAAGATCCTTGTGTTCTTGGGTTTGTTGTTGTCATGAAATGAACCATATTTTCAGATTACAAATGATAATATTTGATGTTAATCCGCTGCGTTTTCAAGTTTAAATGGTTAAACTAGTTTGATTTGGTCCAACAAACCCAATAGGGAGATCGATGAGCCCTTCTATGTAAGAATTGCTATTAGTAAGTCTACCAGGTTACCTAATGCCCTAGAGGATTGTGTGATAGAATTGAGAGAGAGCGCTTGTTCCTGCTAGGTTGTTCAAGACAGACATAGGTAGGTAGACATGCATCTCCGAGTGAGTTGATCAGTAGTCTATGACTCAAACCCCAAGTGTTACAAGAAGATAGATTGATCAATTGCGCATGACCAGAGCTCAGTGACGACCTACGACAATGAAGTATGGAGAAGGCTTCGACCAGGAGAGCGGATTGCTTAATTTGAAATTAAGTAAAGCTAATATTACAGTGTAGAGGGTCATTCTCAGTTGTTGCTAAGGTAGGAGAAGTGGCACATCGACTGGAGCTACCTGATGAGTTAAGTGGAATTCATCCGATATTCCATGCATCTCGCCTAAGAAAGTGCTCAACCGATGAGGATATAATCATGCTATTAGAGAATATTGAGATGGATAGAGTATCCAACCACGAGGAGCAACTAGTACCACTACTAATAAGAAGGAGAGAATAGGCTAAGAAGGATGATGGTTTCACTTGTGCGGGTGCAGTGAAGCCTAAAGGGATCTAAGCTTAAATGCAAGATCAAAGAAGAGGTGAGACAGTGTTACCCGTAACTGTTCGAGAAGCAACAGGTTTCGGCGACGAAACCTCTTTAAGGGGGGTAGACTTGTAACACCCCGAATTTTCTATTTTAACGAAAGGAAAGGAAAGGTAAATAGAAAGAATAGGAATTGTGCACAAGTAGAGGGGGATAAAGTGTACAAAGTACAAATCTTATTATTTTAAGATTTTAAAGGGGCATGGTCGCCCATATCAAAGCAGAAAGCTGCTTTGATCTCGGAGGAAGAAGAAGAGAGAGAGAGAGAGCCCGGTTCTAAAGAGAGAAACAGGAAGAATAAGCTGAATAAGGTAAGTCTTCTCTTGTTTGAGCTTGGTTTCAGCTGAGTATTGAGTTCTTGACCGAAGTTCTGGTTGTTTAGAGTTTGTTTTTGGGATTCAAAGAGTTGAATCGAAGTAGGTCTTGAACTGGAAGAGCGTTGCTCAAAAGCTACTCAAGGTGAGTTTCTAGAACCCCCTCTTTTATGATTTTCAACTTATTGGGGCAATTATGCATACGATGTAAGCATCTTTTAAAGAATCCGTGGGTTTACAGCTTTATGTTCGAATGTTGTATGTATGTATGCATGTTATAGTGTTGATTATGGGTTAGAGGTGATGTTTAGCATGCTTAGATGGCCTTAGTATGTTAGATCTGTGTTTGGGTATGCTTAGAATGAGAATCGGGTGAAATTGGTAACATAGAAAAGATTTCAGAATGTTTGATTAACATGAAGAGTGGTTCATGCGCCCAAACAGTGGCCCATGCGCCTAGCATGAGTAGCGAGACGCCTAAGTGTTGGCCATACTCCCAAGAGTGGGTCATGCGCGTGAACAGTGGCCCATGCGTCGAGCATGTTGGCCATGTGGCAAAGTATTGGCCATGCGCCCAAGTGTGGCCATGTGCCTAAATAGTGCCCATGCGCCCAAGTGATGGATCGGCTAAGTATGGACCATGCGCCTAAACAGTGCCCATGCGTCCCAGTGAATGAAACGGCTAAGTATTGGCCATGAGCCTAAACAGTGCCATGCGCCAAGTGCTTGAAACGGCTAAGTGATTGGTGATGCACCTGAACAGGGCAGAAACGCTCAAACAGTGCCCATGCACCCAGACTGTTTTATACTTAGAATTTTATGCTCATGTGCGTGGAAGGACCCATGCGCCCACTTTGGACTTGAGGTTTTCTAAGTGGTTTTTAAGGGGTAAATGGATGGATAAGCCTGGTTATGTTGTGATGGCTTATGTTTGATGTATGTATGTTGTTGCGTGTATGGTGATGGTGTGTGTTTATGTTTATGTATGTTCCTTATTATATATGTGTGTCTTCCCTCGGCTTTGTATTGAACGTTTTTAATGTAATGAAAGTATTATGTAACGTAAAGTGGAAGATAATAAATGAGGAACGTAGTGGATGAATGCATGCATGAATAAATGAATGACTAAAGAGAAAGTATAGAAAGGCTTGCAAGCACAGGTATGAGGTGAGCGACTCTGTGTCGCAACAGACTCAAAAGACGTCCTTGTCACGTATCCTGGTACTGTGTCAGTCTTCGGACATGAGTCGGGGTTTGTTTGTCAGGCCCCGGCATAGTATCAGTCTTCAGACATGAGTCGGGGGTATTGCATGAGACAGGATACAGATTGCGTACTCCGGTACTGTGTCAGTCTTCGGACATGAATCGGGGGTTTGTGAGCAGGCCCCGCACAGTATCAGTCTTGCACATGAGTCGGGAGTATTGCATATGACGAAAGTGACGGATGATGAGATCCGTGTCGCGTATCCCAGTACTATGTTAGTCTTCGGACATGATTCGGGGGTTGTTTGTCAGGCCCCGGCACAGTATCAGTCTTCGGACATGAGTCAGGGCTATTGCATGAGACGAGATAATGAGGTGAGCGACTTTTTGTTGCAACAGACACAGATAGAGTTCAATCCCTGTGATTGACTCATATGGGATCTTTGTCGCGTATCACGGTGCTGTGTCAGTCTTCGGACATGAGTCGGGGTTTGTGAGCAGGCCCCGGCACAGCATCAGTCTTCGGACATGATATATTGCAAGAGACAAGATTCGATTAATAAAGAGTAATGATTGAAAGATCGTGTATGAAAGAATGAACGTATGAATGAACGTAAATGAATTATCGTAACAATGTACTGAACAGGATCCTTGTCATTCAACCTCAGTAATCGTGGGTGAGTGCCATGAAGAGGGTAAAGTCTGACCGGATCGAGAAAACGAAGTGAACGATAATGTAATACGTTGAATAAACAAAGCTAATGAACATAATGATGAAGATAATAATGATATTATCTGTATGTACGTATGGTACATGATCACGAATGGTTGTAAAGTATAGTATGTTTTGAAATAAAGTAAAGAACGGTTTTAACAGAGAAAAGTATGTTTTATTATAAAACTAGGACTCACTTAGCGTCGCTGACTTTTGTATGCATGATAGTTGGCAGGTATATGTTGATGTTGAGGAGTTGCAGGCATGGATGCATAAGCTACTTGAAGCGTTTTGAGGCTGACATCCGTATTTTGATATGTCTTGTATTTTGAGATGAAAACAGATGTTGTAATTGACATGTTTTTATTTATAAATGAAAGTTTTAAATTCCGCTGCAAAATTAATGTACATTTTAAAATGTTTTAATTGCAATCAATGACCAATTGTGAGGTGCCCGGGTACGGGGCCTTACAAGTTGGTATGAGAGCAAAAGTTTAAGTGAATTGGGTAAATATTTTGAAAAACCTAATCTTAAACTGAGAATGGGACTGAAAGGAAAAGGGATGCCAGTCCTAGTAGCTACGTGCCTACAGGAAAAGGTTTTATGTAAATGTTTTATGTAAGTTAATGTTAACCGGCGTTATGCGCGCATGTATGTGGCATGTGTGCTTTGGTGTATATTTAGATACTAATTATGTCAGGATAGGAAATGCTTGGGGTATGAAGAGCAAAGTAAGTGGCTAATCACAACTGGCCACTGTAATTAGGGACTTACTCTACTTGACATAAACTAAGTTATTACCTTGAATGACCGCGTTAGTGTTTGATTATTATAGTGTGTTAGAAGATGGTTGGAGGTAGATCTTCGAAAGCTTCACGACGTGGAGATGGTGGTGGACGTTGTGCCGAACCACGAGTCACAAGAGGAAGGTCTAGTGCTGAAGGAGCAGCCCATGAGGAACCCAAGACCCCTCATTAGGAGGGCGGAGATGAGAATGCTAATCAGTGAGCCTCGATGAGAGAGGTGGTACGGGAGGAAGTGCATCATGTTATGCAGACGATCCTACCATCTGTGGTGATCGAAGTTATGAAGTCTGTTAGAGAGGAGGAGAGACAGGAAGGGGGTAGACCTTCGGGCGAAAGGAGACGACCCGAGAGTGAAATGGTTTTCTTCAATGATAAAGAGGACGAAGAGGAAGAGCCTGCGCTGGAGGCAGCACGAGGCTGTAATTATGGGGCATTTGAACGATGCAAGCCCCCAACTTTTGATGGAAACGGCACTGCTGCTGCTGCTCGTGGATGGGTGAGAGAGATGGAAGCGGTATTGAACATCAGTGAGTGCCGGGAGGATCAAAAAGTAAAGTTTGCTGCCCATTCTTTTGTAGACTCGGCTCTGTGCTGGTCGGATAACATAGTCCAAGCCGAGGGTAGCAGAGCCATTGGAAGGATGAGATGGCCGGAGTTGAAGAAGCTGGTGATTGAGGAATTCTATCCTCACCGTGAGATGGATAAAGTTGAAAGGGAATTCTTGCAACTGGAGGCGGGAACCCTGACACATCAACAGTACACCATGAAGTTCAACGAGATAGCATGTCTGGTGTCGGATCAGGTGACACCTCTTTCGCGAAATATCAAGAGGTATATTCAGGGCTTGTCGGCGGACATCTGTAGGCACATCGCCACCCGACCGAGCATGATTAGGTCGGCTGTTGACCTGGCGGGAAGATTTTGCGATGAGCGGGGGGCGATGGTGATGATGGACCAAAGGGAGGAGCGAGCCTATGTTAAGAAGGGGAAAGGAAGGCGAGGCAATGATGGTGGATTTGGTATGGAGGTACAGCGTCGAGGGACGGTGATCGGGAGAGAATGGAAAGAAAAGGATAGATTTGCAACAAGTGTGGCAGAGGCCATGACGGGGTGTGCAAGTAGGGACTGAACGTTTGTTTTTAGTGTGGAAAGGAGGGCCACAAAGCGAGGGACTATCAAATGGATAAATGCTACGACTGTGGCAAGACAGGACACATGAGCAGAGACTGCAAGAAGTTGAGGGTAGGAAGCTCCGGTACGAGGAAGGAGAATAGAGGGTGAAGGCTAGAGCCTTCGCTATGACTGGGAGGAGGCTAGGTCAGACTCCGAGGTAACGTCAGGTACGTTCTTACAAGTTTAGATTTATGCATCTATGCTTTAATTATGATGCTAGTAGTAGTTTTGTTGCCGCTATTTTCTGTGATGTTGCACGTTAGGGGTAGGGAGATCGATGAGCCCTTCGATGTAAGAATTGCTATTAGTAAGTCTACTAGGTTACCTAATGCCCTAGAAGATTGCGCGATAGAATTGAGAGAGAGCGCTTGTTCCTGCTAGGCTGTTCAAGACAGACATAGGTAGGTAGACATGCATCTCCGAGTGAGTTGATTAGTAGTCTATGACTCAAAGCCCAAGTGTTGCAAGAAGATAGATTGATCAATCGCGCATGACCAGAGCTCGGTGATGACCTACGATAATGAAGTATGTGAAGGCTTCGACCAGGAGAGCGGATTGCTTGATTTGAAATTAAGTAAAGCTAATATTACAGTGTAGAGGGTCATTCTCAGTTGTTGCTCAGGTAGGAGAAGTGGCACATCAACTGGAGCTACCTGATGAGTTAAGTGGAATTCATCCGATATTCCATGCATCTCGCCTAACAAAGTGCTCAACCGATGAGGATATGATCATGCTATTAGAGAATACTGAGATGGACAGAGTATCCAACCACGAGGAGCAACTAGTGACCACTACTAATAAGAAGGAGAGAATAGGCTAAGGAGGATGATGCTTTCACTTGTGCGGGTGTAGTGAAGCCTAAAGGGATGTGAGCTTAAATGCAAGATCAAAGAAGAGGTGAGACAGTGTTACCCGTAACTGTTAGAGAAGCGACAGGTTTCGAGGACAAAACCTCTTTAAGGGGGGTAGACTTGTAACACCCTGAATTTTCTATTTTAACGAAAGGAAAAGAAAGGTAAATAGAATGAATAGGAATTGTGCACAAGTAGAAGGGGATAAAGTGTACAAAGTACAAATCTTATTATTTAATATTTTAAAGGGGCATGGTCACCCATATCAAAGCAGAAAGCTACTTGATCTCGGAGGAAGAAGAAGAGAGAGAGAGAGCCCGGTTCTAGAGAGAGAAAGAGGAAGAAGAAGCTGAAAAAGGTAAGTTTTCTCTTGTTTGAGCTCGGTTTCAACTGAGTATTTAGTTCTTGACCAAAGTTCTGGTTGTTTAGAGTATGTTTTCGGGATTCAAAGAGTTGAATCGAAGTGGGTCTTGAACTGGAAGAGCGTTGCTCAAAAGCTCCTCAAGGTGAGTTTGTAGAACCCCTCTTTATTGATTTTCAACTGATTTGGTGCTTTTATGCATAGGATGTATGCATCTTTTAAAGAACCCGTGGGTTTATAGCTTTATGTTCGAATGTTGTATGTATGTATGCATGTTATAGTGTTGATTATGGGTTAGAGGTGATGTTTAGCATGCTTAGATGGCCTTAGTATGTTAGATCTGTGTTTGGGTATGCTTAGAATGAGAATCGGGTGAAATTGGTAACATAGAAAAGATTTCAGAATGTTTGATTAACATGAAGAGTGGTTCATGCGCCCAAACAGTGGCCCATGCGCCTAGCATGAGTGGCGAGACGCCTAAGTGTTGGCCATACACCCAAGAGTGGGTCATGCGCCTGAACAGTGGCCCATGCGCCGAGCATGTTGGCCATGTGGCAAAGTATTGACCATGCGCTCAAGTGTGGCCATGTGCCTAAATAGTGCCCATGCGCCCAAGTGATGGACCAGCTAAGTATGGACCATGCGCCTAAACAGTGCCCATGCGTCCCAGTGAATGAAACGGCTAAGTATTGGCCATGAGCATAAACGGTGCCCATGCGCCCAAGTGCTTGAAACGGCTAAGTGATTGGTGATGCGCCTGAACAGGGCAGAAACGCTCAAACAGTGCCCATGCGCCCAGACTGTTTTATACTTAGAATTTTTATGCTTAGAATTTTTATGCACATGCGCGTGGAAGGACCCATGCGCCCACTTTGGACTTGAGGTTTTCTAAGTGGTTTTAAAGGGGTAAATGGATGGATAAGCCTGGTTATGTTGTGATGGCTTATGTTTGATGTATGTATGTTGTTGCGTGTATGGTAATGGTGTATGTTTATGTTTATGTATGTCCTTATTATATATGTGTGTCTTCCCTCGGCTTTGCATTGAACGTTTTTAATGTAATGAAAGTATTATGTAACGTAAAGTGGAAGATAATAAAATGAGGAACGTAGTGAATGAATGCATGCATGAATAAATGAATGAATAAAAGAGAATGTATAGAAAGGCTTGCAAGCACCGGTATGAGGTGAGCGACTCTGTGTCGCAACAGACTTGAAAGAGGTCCTTGTCGCGTATCCCGGTACTGTGTTAGTCTTCGGACATGAGTCTGGGGTTTGTTTGTCAGGCCCCAGCACAGTATCAGTCTTCGGACATGAGTCGGGGGTATTGCATGAGACAGGATACAGATTGCGTACTCTGGTGTTGTGTCAGTCTTCGGACATGAGTCGGGGTTTTGTGAGCAGGCCCCGGCACAGTATCAGTCTTTGGACATGAGTCGGGAGTATTGCATATGACGAAAGTGACGGATGATTAGATTCGTGTGGCGTATCCCGATACTGTGTCAGTCTTCGGACATGAGTTGGGGGTTTGTTTGTCACACCCGGCACAGTATCAGTCTTCGGACATGAGTCAGGGATATTGCATGAGACGAGATAATGAGGTGAGCGACTTTGTGTTGCAACAGACTCGGATGGAGTTCAATCCCTGTGATTGACACATATGGGATCTTTGTCGCGTATCACGGTGCTATGTCAGTCTTCGGACATGAGTCGGGGATTTGTGAGCAGGCCCCGGCACAGCAACAGTCTTCGGACATGAGATATTGCAAGAGACAAGATTCGAGTAATAAAGAGTAATGAATGAAAGATCATGTATGAAAGACGAACATATGAATGAACGTAAATGAATTATCATAATAATGTACTGAATAGTCATTCGACCTCAGTAATCGTGGCTGAGTGCCACGAAGAGGGTAAAGTCTGATCGGATCGAGAAAGGGAAGTGAACAATAATGTAATACCTTGAATGAACAAAGCTAATAAACATAATGACGAAGATAATAATGATATTATCTGTATGTACGTATGGCGCATGATCACGAACGGTTATAAAGTATAATATGTTTTGAAATAAAGTAAATAACGGTTTTAACAAAGAAAAGTATGTATTATTATAAAACTAGGACTCATTCAGCGTTGCTGACTTTTGTATGTATGATAGTTGGCAGGTATATGTTGATGCTGAGGAGTTGCAAGCATGGATGCATAAGTTACTGGGAGCGTTTTGAGGCTGGCATCCGTATTTTGACATGTCTTGTATTTTGAGATGAAAACAGATGTTGTAATTGACATGTTTTTAATTATAAATGAATGTTTTAAATTCCGCTTCAAAATTAATGTACATTTTATAATGTTTTAAGTGCAATGAATGACCAATTGTGAGGTGCCCAGGTACGGGGCCTTACAGAAACCAACCTACCCCACAAGGAACTCCCCGCAGGTAAAATGCTAATCAAGAAAATGATGATAGAATTGCTAACCTCATAGCACAACAACTTGCTAACGCCATTCTGACCATTATCGCTCAGATCAATGCTGAGCGGAGTAATACTAATGGTAATGATCGGCCAGGGAGCAACGAGGGCCATGACGAGGAAGCCGATGTGTTAAAGAATGGATGCTCCTATAAGACCTTCATGGAATTTAAGCCCAAGGACTTCTACGGCACCGAGGGTGCTATAGAGACGTATAGATGGATTGATGAAATGGAAGCTGTCTTGGACATTAGCGAGTGCAAGATGGATCATATGGTGAGGTTCGCAGCCCGATCCCTTAAGGGATCAGCTCTTGAATGGTGGAAGTCGGTTACCCAAACCCGTGGAAGAAATGTGGCTAACGAAATGAGTTGGACCGAATTTAGGGAACTGATGACCAGCAAATATTGCCCCATCAATCAACTCGAGAAACTAGAGACAAAATCCTAAGTCTGGAAATGAAAGGTCCCAACTACACTAAATATATCAATTGTTTCTTAGCCCTAACCCGACCGGTTCCTCATCTGGTGACACCGAATCTAAAGGTGTAGCACGATTCATCTGGGGGCTACACCCAAGAGTTGGGGGAATGGTCCGCTCCTCCCAGCCTTTAACCCTACAAACTGCGGTTGACCTTACCAGCAGTTGACTGATGACTAGTTAGGGCTAGATGGACTGAGCAAGCTAGGGCTGATAAGAAGAGGAAGTCTGTTGGTGAGAAAAGAAAGTGGTTTGAAGTAAAGAGAGTGGTTGGAAGTAGTAGCGGGTGAGGTAGAAAGAGTTCTGAAGGTGCGAGGCGCGATGATCAGGGAAGCAAGACCCGGAAACTGTACTCGGGGACAAGCCCATTTTGCAACAAGTGAAAACTACACCATCAGGGGAATGTAACCCGATGCCCCGTTTCAGATGCAAAAGAACAGGTCATTTAATCAAAAAACTGTACTTACGCACCAGGAAAACAATGCTATGAATGTGGGGATCCAGGGCACATGAGGAACAACTGTCCTAAGCTGGGTAGAGACAAGGATGCCAAGCACAACAAGCCAAAAGAAAGAGCATTCGTTATGGACCCAACTAGAGCTTGAGGAACCTGATGTGGTTAAAGGTACATTCCTTGTAAACAACCATCCTGGTACTGTTCTGTTCGATATGGAGCGACTGCTAGTTTTGTCTCTAGTACTTTTAGGCCTTTGATTGACTTAGATGCGCGTACCTTAACCTATACGTTACTGTAGAATTAGCTGACGGTAACATTTTAGAAACTAATGAAGTCATCAAGGATTGCTTGCTGAATCTAAAAGGAAATACATTTAGGATAAATCTCATGCCCATTAAGTTAGGAGGATTCGATGAGGTTGTTGGTATGGACTGGCTAGCTAAGCATCGAGTCCAAATCGTATGTGATGAGCACCTACTCAAGATATCGTTGAGCGAAGAGGAAGTGTTAGTGGTACAAGGCAAGAGGAGTAACACTCTATAACCCATGGTATCCCACTTAAAAGCTACCAAGAGCTTAACGAAGGGATGCCCATCTTTCATAGTCTATGTGATGAAGACTCAAGAGGAGAAATTTTTTTAGATATCCCCGTGGTTTCTGAATACCCAGAAGTGTTTTCGGAAGACCTGCCGGGACTTCCCCTGAATCGACAAATGAATTCTAGATAGATTTGCTGCCTGGTGCTGCACAGTAGCCATGGCACAGTACCGACTCGCCCCTCCTGAAATGAAGGAACTGATGGCGCAAATTCAAGAACTACTTGACAAGGGATTCATACGTCCGAATGTCTCTCCATGGGGTGCCCCGGTACTGTTCGTGAAAAAGAAATACGGAACCCTACGAATGTGCATTGATTACAAAGAATTGAACAAGCTAACCATAAAGAACCGTTACCCTCTTCCAAGAATGGACGACCTATTTGATCAACTGCAAGGAGCAAGTTATTTCTCCAAAATAGATTTGAGGTCAGGTTACCACCAACTAAAGATAAAAGAAGAGGACATACCCAAAACGGCCTTCCGAACTAGGTATGGACACTATGAGTATTTAGTCATGCCCTTTGAATTGACTAATGCACCAATAGCATTCATGGACCTCATGAACGCGTTTGTTGCCCTTATCTTGGAAAGTTTGTGATGGTGTTTATGGACGACATACTGATCTACTCCCGTATTAAGGACGAGCACGAGAAGCATCTCAGGCTAATTCTTGAATTACTCAAGAATGAACAACTATATGCCAAATTCTCTAAATGCAAAATCTGGATACGTAAGATTCAATTCTTAGGGCATGTGGTAAATGAGAATGGGATTCAAGTCAACCTTCCAAGATTGAGGCTATAAAGAATTGGAAGATTCCTAAAACTCCCACGGAGATAAGGCAATTCTTAGGGCTGGCCGGTTACTACTGACGGTTTATAAAGGACTTCTCGCGCATAGTGCAAACCTTGACCGCATTAACTAATTAAGACACAACCTTTGTGTGGGAACGAGAGAATGAGGCGTTTGAAACACTTAAGGAGAAGTTGTGCAGTGCACCTATCCTTGCTCTTCCAGAAGGAGTAGAAGATTTCATGGTCTATTGTGACGCTTCGCGTCAAGGACTAGGATGTGTACTGATGCAATGCAACAAGGTAATTGCTTATGCATCTAGACTGCTTAACGATCATGAGAAGAACTATACGACGCATGACTTAGATTGGGTGCCATGGTGTTTGCTCTCAAAATGTGAAGCACTACCTCTATGGCACGAAATGCATCATCTACACTGACCATAGAAGTCTGCAACACATTCTCGACCAAGATGCTAAACATGCGTGAGAGAAGATGGGTCGAGCTGCTAAACGACTATGAATGCCAAATCCGTTACGATCCCGGTAAGGCCAATGTTGTGGCAGATGCTTTGAGCAGAAAGGAGAGAGAAAAGCCTCTTTGTGTACGGGCCTTAAGGATGAGTGTGCATACCAACCTTATTGCGAAGCTGAAAGAAGCTCAAAATGAAGCATTAAAGGAAGAAAGGTTAATATAAGAAGGGTTAACCAGAATGGAAAAGCGATTTGAGATAGGGGACGATGGTACATACAAGTACGAAGGGAGAACATGGGTGCCGAAGCATGGAGGAATTTGAGAGGTAATCCTTGACAAAGCCCACAAATCTAGGTACTCGGTTTATCCTGGAAGTGATAAAATGTACCAGGATCTAAAGGCACTTTTCTGGTGGCCTGGAATCAATAAATCAATCGTTAATTATGTTAGGAAATGTCTAACCTGTGCCATGGTAAAAGCTGAAAATCAAAAACTGTCAGGAACGTTACAACAGACCGAAATCCCAGAATGGAAATCGGATAACATCATGATGGATTTTGTTACAAAGTTACCCAAAACGTTTAGAGACCATGATGCTATTTGGTTGATAGTGGATAGGCTAACGAAGTTAGCTTACTTTTTTCCAATTCGAGAAGACTACGACTTGATGAAATTGGCCCAACTATATGTCGATGAGATAGTAACTAGGCATGGAGTGCGTTTCACTTCTTGTTTCTAGAAATCATTGAGGCCTTAGGAACCCGTTTGGATCTAAGCACCACGTACCACCCACAAACCGACGGTCAGAGCGAAAGGAACATTCAAACGTTGGAGGATATGTTAAGAGCTTGCGTGATTGACTCGGGTGGAAGTTGGGACAACCATCTCCTTTGGTGGAATTCACGTAGAGTAATAGTTACCACGCAAGTATCAAGGAAGCTCAGTATGAGGCTCTATACGGAAGGACATGCCGATCACCATTGAGCTGGAATGAGATCGGTGATAGCCAAGTAATGGGACAAGATATCGTGTTGGAGACCAC
Source organism: Flaveria trinervia (assembly GCA_025506515.1). Classification (NCBI taxonomy): domain Eukaryota; kingdom Viridiplantae; phylum Streptophyta; class Magnoliopsida; order Asterales; family Asteraceae; genus Flaveria; species Flaveria trinervia. The sequence goes on from CM046456.1 coordinate 36,223,244, forward strand.
TGACAAGATTTTTAAAATTAAGGAACGACTAAGGGCATCCAGAGACCGAAAAAAGAAGTACGCTAATAGGAGATGGAAACCTTTAGAGTTTCAAGTGGGTGATAGAGTAATGCTAAAGGTAGCACCATGGAAGGGAACCGTGAGGTTCAAAAAAAGAGGAAAGTTAAGCCCAAGATACATTGGACCATTCAAAATACTGGCAAGAATTGGCCCCGTGGCTTACAAATTGAAACTACCTCAGAGGTTGAGCTAATACACGACACCTTCCATGTATCGAACTTGAAGAAGTGCATGGTAGACAAAACCCTAGAGCTACAGTTGAATGAAGCAAGAATCAATGACAAGCTGAACTTCATGGAGGAGCCCATGGAGATCACGGACCGCTTGGTCAAGCAACTCAAGCGGAGCCGCATACCCAAGGTTAAGGTTAGATGGAACTCAAAATGAGGACCTGAATTCACTTGGGAATGTGAAGATGAGATGAGGAAGAATTATCCACACCTCTTCAAACCCACCCGTTCAAATTCTAATCCAAGCTAAAATTTCGGGACGAAATTTCCTAAACGGTGGGAGAATGTGACAACCGACCTCCAAGTCGTTATTCTAACCCTAATCTACTTGCATCATTACCCGTCTTATGAGTACTAATAATAGAAACAATCTAACTCTATTGGTGATTTTAGAATCATCTTTTGCTATTTATTCCATTTTATGATTTTATGTGATTTTAGTGACTTTTAGTTAATTTGAGTTTTACCTTTTTGAACTTAGTGTTCCGGGAAAGTCAATTAGTCACCCTTGCTACGAAATCAATTTGTTAGCGAAACAATTAAAATGTGTGCATACATACACACTTGTAAATTCTCGGTTCATGCATGCATGGACATGCACAAGACACCACAACTAACAACATCTACCAAATAATATTCTATACTACATTACAAAATTATAACACTTAATAATTATTTTAGATTAAAAATTAAAAGATTTTAACACCCACATAGAGCCAAACTTGGCCGCGCCCTCTCCCCCAATCACCACACTTCTACACCCCTACACACCACCACCTTCAACCCTCCACTCCTCATTCATGCAAGCATTCCACCTCTCTCACTCTCTTCTCTCGCATTCTCTCCAGAAAAACACACACACCCCACGGTTTTGAACACCATTGCAGCTCCATATTCGAAGAACAACACCATACATCCATCAGCCAAGCTCAAACAAGCGAGAATGCCATTTTGTGAAGATTGGTGCTTGATTCTTGCAAGTCCGAGATCCTACAGCACTTGTTCAAGTTTCTCCAGCCTTTTCCAAGGATTCCCAGACAACTCTCAACCATCTACACTCTCCAAAACGCGAACAATACCAAGTGCAAGCTTCATGTCACCCGAAAATGGTCATTTCATGTGTTTTCTTCACTTTTCATTTAAAAAGACCTCCTCTCTTTGTTGTACCAGAAACCCGACACCATCTTCTTGTTCTTGAGGATCTTTCAACTTCACAAAAGGTATCTCACACGTTATATTGGTCATTCTTGAGGTGGAAACCGATTTCCACCATGAAAACCCTCTTTTTGGGTGTTTTGCACCATCTAACTTGTAAATCTTGTAACCCTTGAAAGCAAAACTTGTAATCTGCTTGCTAATGGTTTAATGGACTCCTAATAACCTGTTTTGAAAGTTACAAAAGGTTATATAACTCGAACATGTGGTTATTGGACGTGCTACACCTTGAAAACATTTTTTGTACATGAAATAACACTATTTAAGCACTTGTATGAAAACCCTCTCAACCAAGGTTCATACCTGCAAATGAACGACTTTGGAACACCTGAGTAATCTGATATTAAAGTTAAATAAGTTTTTGTAATGTTTAAACGCATGTTATAAGGATTTACACATGTGTTATGGTCGGTGATGGCTAAATCACTAAGTTATGGTCGGGTGACCTAGCCGTGAGTTTGGGACATGATTTCAGAAATTTTTGATGAATATTAAGTGTGTGATAAATGGTTAATCTCTGGAAATTAAAGAAATGTTAGATTTGACCCACTTTAGTCATTTTCGGGACCCGAAACATGGTGAAACAATTGTAAAACAATAAAACATGAATTTTAACCATCATAAAAAGTATTCCAGGCTTAATAATGGTTAATAAAGTGTTCTAGAGTCAATGGGTAATTTACATGGTCAAAAAGTTAAGTTAACTGGAGTTTTAACTAAAAACGGGTATTAATCGAGTGTCATTTTTGTGAAAAATCCATGAAAAAGGGGGTCAAAGCTAAGATTTATAAAAACCTTTTCATTTCAGAAAGTTAAGAGTTAAAAGACCTTACGGATTTGAAATATTGGTCAAATAAACTTTTAAATGGTCAAATTCAGTTGAAAACGCGTTTTAACGGGTTAAACGTAAAAACGAGGCTTTCAACAATTAGAGGCAAATTTTTACAATTAAAGGACTTGAAACTTATAACAATATCCTTAAGATGATACCTACTGGTCCAAGACTCAAATTTATGAAAATCCTTAATTAACTGTTAAAACTCTCCAGTTTTACCGCAACAGGGAATGATAAACGCATAGGTTTTAAACCGGATCCATATTCTGAAAATTGGAACACTTACTCAATAATAAGTCAATTTTTACTCTAAGAACCTGATTTTTGGTCTTAATTGTCATAAAGTGTAGGAAACCAAACTTGAGGGTGGAAACTGCCAATTTTGAAACTTGAGGGACTAAATTGTAAAGTTTTACCAAACTTCATAACCGACTCTTATGAGACTAATAATCACTTGAACAGAATATTTACCCTATATTCTTAACTTAATAATGTAAAATCCTAAATTATATGGGAAACTTTTCATACAACCCTCACGGAAGCGAAGTCTTATCCAACAACTAAATTTTTGACACACTTGTTGCACCTTAAATAAGTTTAAAGCGGTAACTTATCACTTAATATATTCATGTTAGGGTGCTAGACTTGCGACCTTCCGGGTGCACGAAGAGTTATTTTTTCGCTTAACACCTAAGGTGAGTTCTAGTGATCCCCTTTTTACTACTGCTTTGGGGTGAAACATGCACTGTTAATTATGAACTATATTTGTGCTTTACTTGGTGATTGTAAGTGGGATTTATGGTTACCTGCTGATACTTATATCATGATCATTAATTCTTTTGTGAAACGCTTGTTTTATATGGATAGATCTATTTGGGGAATCCCCCACGCATAGTGGCTTCCGTTGTAGGAAGGGTACCCCACTGAGATCCTGAGGGGTCATTTGTGGCATGTGATAGGTTTTGTTAAGAAACTATGTTGAACCATTCGGGCAGGTATGGTACACTTGTTTGGGGCTCAGTTCTTCCTTCGGGAATAGCCGGTTAAACACAACTTTAGAAGAGGCCAACCAGGACTGAGTGCAGGGTGATTATGATTCTCCCATGATGTTGAAACTATGATTCATTCCTTTTTATCAAATAAGGATTTGTTAAGTCTGTTTTGTTGTTAAACTTTAAGCACTTGAATTCACCAACTTTTTAGTTGACACAAATTTCTTTTTGAGCATGTTTTAGGTAATTTATGAAGAGATCCTAGCTATTGTGAAGACCTAGACTTAATGAACAATTTGAACAATTTTACATTTCTCTTGAGCAAATACAATTTGTTTCTACATTGGTTGTATAACTCATTTGGGGGCTGGATCTGTTTCTGGCCCCGGTATCTTTTGAAAACTTTTAATACCATGTGATATTCTCTCCTTTGAGCTCTTGTAATGGTTTGTTTCCGCTGCCATATGTTGTTGCTAGTCTGTGACGTCCCACCCTACCTGGGCTCGGGGTGTGACAATACCATCATGCATAGGCATCAATCATACATCATAACATGCCCATCATAACATCTAAGACCTTAAAAAGTGAACTTACATAGCACCCGAGAACCTCCCAAGTCAAACCCTACATTTCAACTTTTTCCCCAAAAAGTCGAAAAATATTCTAAGTGTTCATCCGCATTCTAAGTCAGAAAATATTCTACGTTTGTCAATGCTCATCCGAATTGACTTTGTTCATCCGCATTGACTTTGTTCATCCGCATTGGCTTTGTTCATCTGCATTTGTTCATTCACATGAACTTATCCACATTTGTTCATCCGTATTGACTTTACTCATCTGCATTTGTCAATGCCCATCCACATTTGTTCATCCGCATTAACTTTGTTCATCTGCATTTGTTTAGTCGTATGAACTTATCCATATTTGATCATCCGCATTTGCTCATTCACATGACTTACTCAACCTCTTTGACTTTCTCATCCACATTGACTTTCTCATCCGCATTTCCTACTCATCCGCATTTCCTACTCATCCGCATTTGTTCAAAACTTAAGCAATTTTTCTAAACTTAGGCGTATGAACTACTATTTGGGCGCATGAGCAGCCTAGGGCACAATTAACATCAGATTCAGTCCCCAAACCTCGTCTATCATGTTCTAAGCTTAAATCTTACATTCTAAGCCTTAGAAACACAACCATAACATCATCAAGCATGAACATAGTCCAACATCACATCCTACCCGCAACATACACATAGTCATACACACGGGTATGAAACCCAGTTTTATAAAAACATACATTCATGCATTTCCAGCCCCAAAATCAGTTAAAACATGTAAAAAGGGGTTCTAGAATTGACCTTTGTAGCTCTTGAGTATGGTTTCTTCCAAACTCGTTAATAATTGTGTTCAACCGCCTTGAAACCCACTAAAAACACACACAACCGAACATACAAACACACATAAGCATAAAACCGAGGCAGGGTCAGTTAAGAACACTTAAAAACCATGAATTCTTACCTTCATACGTACATGTAGATAATATCATTATTTTTACTTTACCCTACCGTCATGCATAAAGCTGGTACTAGGCCGGGCTCTATCATAGACCCCCTGTCATGGCTCACAGCTGCCTGGCCATAGTACCTAGGGTAAATTCAGATGTACCATTGTCATGTGCTATACTTGCCATCATGCATAAAGCTGATTCTGGGCCAAGGTTTATCATAGACCCCCGTCATGCGCATAGTAGCCTGGCCATAGTATCTAGGGTAAGCGACAAAAGTTCTATACAAATGGTTGGTCATAAAGACGGACCTTGGTATGCATCCTTCTGGGGTAGCTAACCCACACTACATTGAACTAACACCCTTCATTGGGCGTGTTTCCACATACAAGGCTTCCAAGACTTACTTTACTTTCCTTCGTTCATTAATGCATGCATTCTTTCATTATGTTCCTCTTTTCATTATCTTCCACTTTACGTTACATAATACACTCATTTCATTCATTAACATTCAACGTAAAGCCATGGGAAAATAAACATACAATGTAAGGAACATCAACATACATAGTCAACATCATCATACAGTGCGTCATACATACATAACATACATCATACATACCATCATGCATAAGCATCAATCATACATCATAACATGCCCATCATAACATCTAAGACCTCAAAAAGTCAACTTACATAGCCCCTGGGAACCACCCATGTCAAAGCCTACATTTCAACTTTTTCCCCAAAAAGTCAGAAAATATTCTAAGTGTTTATCCACATTTCCCCTTTTTGTTCATCCGTAATTCTTTTACTCATTGCATTTGTCAATACTCATCCGCATTTGTTCATCCGCATTTGTTTAGTCGCATGAACTTATCCACATTTGTTCATCTGCATTGACTTTACTCATCCGCATTTGTAATGCTCATCCGCATTTGTTCATCCGCATTAACTTTTTTCATCCACATTTGTTTAGTCGTATGAACTTATCCACATTTGTTCATCCGCATTGACTTTACTCATTCGCATTTGTTCATTCGCATAACTTACTCATCCGTATTTGCTCATTCACATGACTTACTCATCCGCATTGACTTTCTTATCCGCATTGACTTTCTCATCCGCATTTCCAACTCATCCGCAATTCCTCATCCGAATTTGTTCACACTTAAGCAGTTTTTCTAAACTTAGGCGTATGAACTACTGTTTGGGCGCATGAGCAGCCTAGGGGACACTTAGCATCAGATTCAGTCCCTAAACCTCGTCTATCATGTTCTAAGCTTAAATCTTACATTCTCAGCCTTAGAAACACAACTATAACATCATCAAGCATGAACATAGTCCAACATCACATCATACCCGCAACATACACACAGTCATACATACGGGTATGAAACCCTGTTTTATAAAAACATACATTCATGCATTTCCAGCACCAAAATCAGTTAAAATATGTAAAGAGTGGTTCTAGAACTCACCTTTACAGCTCTTGAGTATGGCTTCTTCCAAATTCATCTGTAAGTGAGTTCAACCACCTAGAAACACACTAAAAACACATTCAACCGAACATACAAACACACATAAGCCTACAACCGAGGCAAGGCCAGTTAAGAACATTTAAATACCATGAATTCTTACCTTGAATTCTGATTCTTTCTTGTTGTTCCTTCTAAACAGAGAGTTGTGCTCTTTTCTCTCTCTCTCTGAAAACCTAAAGATCTGAACGTTGTAAGAGGAGAGTGGCGGCCATGCCCACTTTACACCCACTTTCAAACCTTTTTGTTCTTTTGACACTTTTTACCCCTCAACTTGGGTAAAAATTATCTTTTCTTTCTTTTTCTTCACTTTATTCTTCTTTCTTTAGCTTTTAAAAAAATTAACCGGGTGTTACAAGTCCACCCCCCTTATATAGGTTTCGTCCTCGAAACTTGTTATTCCTCAAATAGTTGTCGGTAATGCTGTCTCATCTCTTCTTCAGCCTCCTACGTAGACTCAAATCCCTTTTTGTGCTTCCACTGTACACGCACAAGAGGAACCACTTTATTCCTCAACCTCTTCTTTTACGATCAATGATCGCCACTGGTAGCTCCACATAATTGATTTGTTTGTCTATCTCGATATCCTCCAGTGGTACAACCATATCCTTGTCTGCTAAACATTTCCTCAGATGAGATACATGAAATGTCAGGTGAATTCCACTTAACTCAAGGTAACTCCAATTTATAGGACCCTTCTCCTACTCTAGCAATGATTATGAAAGGCCCTATGTATCTCGGGCTCAACTTGCCCCGCTTTCTGAACCGAATGATACCCTTCCAAGGTGAGACTTTCAACATAACCCTGTCACCCACCAAGAACTCAATCGGTCTATGTCGCTTATCATCATACCAGTTTTGTCTATCTTTGTCTTCCTTCATGAAAGCTTTGATCTTTTCTAGCTTCTCAGTCATAGCCTCAATCACCTCAACGCTCCCTAACTCTTTCTGACCAATATCACCCCAACAGAATGGTGTTCTACATCTCCTACCATATAGCAACTCATAAGGAGGCGTACCAATGCCAGTATGATAACTGTTGTTAAATGAGAACTCAGCTAACTGTAAGTGGTCATCCCAACTTCCTCTGAAATCAATGACATATGCCTAAAGTATATCTTCCAACGTCTGAATGGTCCTTTCTCACTGACCATCTGTTTGGGGATGATATGCCATGCTAATATGTAACCTCTTCCCCAAAATTTAGATGTAAATCGGGTGTCACGATCAGACACAATAGACACCGGCACACCATGACGAGTTACAATTTCCTTGATGAATAGATCCGCCAACCTCTCGGATAAATATGTCTCGCGCATCGGTAGGAAGTGAGCACTCTTCGTCAAACGGTCAACTATCACCCATATGGCATCATACCTTTTTGAGGTACGTGGTAGCTTCGTAATAAAACTCATGGTGATATGCTCCCACTTCCACTCCGGTATATCCAAAGGTTGGATCTTCCGTACGGCTTTTGGTGCTCGACCTTCACTTGTAAACAAGTAAGGCATTTACTCACATACTCCGCCATATCACGCTTTATACCCAGCCACCAATAATATTATTCATGACTTGGTACATCTTTTTAGCACTAGGATGAATAGAGTACCAAGTCTTGTGAGCTTCGTCCATAATCTTCACGCGTAGATCCCCAAAACAAGGAATCCACATTTGTCCAAATCGGGTTCTAACACCAAGTGTGTTTTTACCCAATTCCGCAACCAGACCTCTCATTCTTTTGGAGTTAAGATGATCTTCTTTCAATGCCTCATCCTAAAACTCCTTAACTTGCTTCATCACATCCGGCGTCATGATCAACTAGTAAGCCTTCACCCGAATCGGCTCGGGTCTCTCCTTCTGGCTAAGGGCATCCGCTACCACTTTGGCTTTGCCTGGATGGTAACGGATCTCATAATCGTAGTCTTTTATGAGCTCCAACCACCTCCTTTGCCTCATGTTTAGGTCCTTCTCCTCGAAGAAGTACTTTAAAAACCCATGATTGCTAGCTCCAAGTCATGAGTAGGATAATTAACCTCATGAACCTTTAACTGTCGGGATGCATAGGCTATAACCTTTCCCCTCTGCATTAACACACACCCTAACCCCAAGTAGGAAGCATCAGAATAAACTGCCAGATCTTCACTTTCATCAGGTAATGACAAAATAGGAGCTTGAGTCAACCTCGCCTTTAATTCCTCAAATGGCTTCTCTTGAGCTTGACCCCATACAAACTTTACATCTTTCCGGGTCAACTTGGTTAGTGGAGAAGCGATCTTGGAGAAGTATTGAATGATCTTCTGTAGTAACCCGCCAAACCCAAGAAACTACGAATCTCGGATGGCGTCTTTAGAGACTTCCATTGCATCACTGCCTCCACCTTTGCTAGATCCACCATAATCCCCTCGGGATTCACCATGTTACCCAAGAATTGAACTTCACGCAACCAGAACACGCACTTGGAGAAATTAACATACAGTTTATCCCATCTCAACGTCTCCACCACCTCTCGAATGTGACCAGCATGCTCCTCTTTAGTCTTGGAATACATCAGGATATCATCGATAAACACAATTACTGATTTATTCAACATCGGCTGACACACTTGGTTCATCGGATACATAAAAGCAGCTGGCGCATTGGTCAATCTAAATGACATAACGAGAAACTCGTAGTGACCATAACGCGTGCGAAAAGTTGTTTTAGGAATATCCTGCTCTTTCACTTTTAGCTGATGGTAGCCCGATCGAAGATCTATCCTTGAGAAGCAACTAGCACCATGAAGCTGATCAAACAAATCATCAATTCTCGGTAAGGGGTATGGTTCTTTATCGTCAACTTACTAAGCTCACGGTAGTCAACGCACGTCCTCATACTACCGTCTTTCTTCTTCACGAATAAGGTCGGAGCACCCCAAGGAGAGATACTCGGTCTAATAAACCCCTTATCAAGCAGCTCTTGCAATTGCTCCATCAACTCTTTCATCTTAGTCGGAGACAACCGACATGGTGCCTTGGCAACAAGTAGGGCACCTGG